>BQNB010003790.1:0-89765 GCA_026074375.1 Tanacetum coccineum
AACGCCCGATCTCTTAATAAAAAGAGAAATCAATTCTTAGATCTTCGTTTACATCAATCTACATCAACCTGCGAATTGAATATCTCGTCGGATGTCGTATTAAATGGCGTTTAATTCGTCGGACTGAATCTGATTCCAAGTCACGAGTTTTATAGAATATCTGGTTTGTAGTCGCATATACACAAGAACGCCTTTTTTATTTTCCTTTTTGTTGTTCTTTGCGATATTATCAAGGCGTTCTTCATTAATTGCTTGATAAGGTTCACTTTTTGTTTCTAGGTTCCATCAACGTCATTATTTAATGTTCTTGGAACTCCAATGTTTTGATTGATTTAGACTCGTCTCTCTCGCGTCCCCCCGCTCACAGTGATGCCAAACAAAGTTCATATGGACTGAATATTTGTATTAGACCATTGAACCAATTAGCACTTTATTTTTTCATCAAAAATAAAAAAAAATCCCAATTTCATTGTTTTTTAAAATTTAAATATCTCACAACTGTTAATCGTTACGCAAACAAAACTATCATCGCGACGAGAATTAAATTATTTTTATAGATGGCGACATTATGTACTTTCGAGAACTTTTTTTAATGATTTTATGAGTCCTTATACGATTTTATGGTAAATCATATTGATTTATGAAATCCATATATGATATTTTTATGAATCATATATGATTCGTTATACGAATCTATATGATTCGTTCTTACGAATATCTTATTGATTTCGCAATTCGTGACTGAAACAACTATTGAAAAAAAAGTTCGGTGGAACGACTACTCTCCTCTCGCCATATATCGATTTTATGACATCATATTTGATTTTATGAAATATATATGATTCGTTTTACAGTCCCTTCGCCATCACCTTTTCTGATTTTCGCCACATTCGTGATTGAAACAAATTGAAAAAAAGTTCGTTAGATCCAAATCATATATGATTTCATGAGATCATACTATGTCCTTGTTATCATTATACGAATCATATATGATTCGTTATACGAATCATATATGATTTTCGTAATTCGTGATTGAAAAAAAAAATCGAATAAAAGTTCCTCGAAAGTATATCGTGTCACCCGTCTACTGAAAGAAAAAAAAATACTCGTCGCGATGGTGTATTTTTTGTCGTGTGATGATTTACCGTTTGTAAGATATTTTATTTTTAAAAAAGAGGTGAAAAGTGAGCTTTTTTATTTTTGATGAAAAAATAGATGGTTGAGATTGATTCATTGGATCTATGACAAATAATGGGTCTATGTTGATCTTAACTCTGTATGTACAACATCAGAAATTGCATTGAATGTTTAACGAAACAGAAGACAAAAATGTACACATTTGTAAAATGAAACTAACAAATACAAATATTACAGTAACTCATACAAATGTATTTTCTTACTATTATATAATCTCAATTCATACAGCAATACAGAGAGAGATTCTCTCGACTCTCTTCCATCTCCACCTTACTTCTCCCAACAGAAGCTTTTCTTTTAATTAAAATAGCTAGGGTATAAAATTGTTTTTTTTATGTAAAAATAAAGAAATAGAAAGCAGTAAGTAGTGTAGTAATAAATGCACTTTTTTACACCGATCCAATTCCCACCCCAGTCATTGTATATACACTATTCTGCCCGGGAACAAATTTGACACATACTTTTAGGACTGTACTTGGCCATAAATCCGTGCTTACAGTACATCAATGTACACAAATCCTGAAACAATCAATTTACATATTAAACACTGTTCTAAACAAACCATTTTAGATTCTTTATCTTTAATCTTCATATCTAGTGTTATCTGAACGCAGCTAGCACCTTAGCGGCACGACACTTCAGCATTGGTTTTATATACTCAATGAAACTTCATATAAACTTAATATTTCTTCAAAACACAAAGTTTTCAATTGCATCATGTAAATGAAAATAGAAGCCCTGTTTGAGGCAATATGTAAATTATTAAAAACTTCTTCTGATAGGGCAACATGTAAATGCCCTAACTATTAATAGGTCAAGTCGACAAATGTTTGATACGTAGTAGGTCAAATGGGTTATAAAAAAGGCCGAAAGTTAGACATATTAAAATTTATAGGGGTGATGGGTTCATATTGCCTAATAAGTTAGTTGTAATGTTTATCTTTATTTTTTGGCATAATAATTTATGTAAATAAAGATTGTGCATATATGTTACGCTAGTTATTATGATTATAAATTCGTCATGGGTTATGACATATAGTTTTAAGGTTAATATAAAATCAATGGAATGATGCATATGTGTTTTGGGTTTTGTATAAAATCGGTGAAAAGAGTGCATATGTGTTCTAAGGCTCTTATGAAATAAAAGAAATATGTATGCATATATGTTTTAACTTTTGCGCATATGTGTTTGCTAGTGTTCATAATAAAAATAATAATAATTGTTTGTAATTTCAGGTATTGATAAAGATGGAACCAATATACATGTGTTTGGAGCAAGTACATCATTTATTAAGAAAAGTTGATTATGATAAAGATGTAAAGTCATAAGTGAAGCTGTGCATATATGTTCTCGAAGAGTTCACGCATGTTATTTCAAGAGTGCACATTTATATTTAACAATATACATTTGTATTTGAATTGTATTTCATTTGATTTCAAATTTTGTGTACTGTATTTATATTTATGTTTTTGCTTTCTTATAAATTTAGAGATTAAATGTACATATTTATGTTTATTGTATAAATTTTTGGAATAATGTACACTAGAAACATATGTGCAATTATCATTTTAAGAAAAAAACAAGTTTCATGGCTAAACAATTGTATAAAAGAAAAAAACACATATGCACTTTATTTTTTTTAAACTTGTATGCAAGAAACATATATGAATTTCTATAATATTTAAAAAAACATATATGCACCTCATTTTTTTGAAATATATTTGCTGAAAAAATTAAAAAAAAATTAATTCTGAAAAAAAAAATCTGAAAATTTAAGGCTTAATAAAAACGTTTTAAAAAAAATTCAAAATGAAAGTGAAAATATGTTTTACTATTTTACCCTTTTGAATTAAATAAAATGATTTAATAATACTAAATTCTTATTGGTCCAAAGTTGGTTCTGTACAAAAAAATAGTTCTGCAAAGAACGGTCCCCTATATATATATATATATATATATATATATATATATATATATATATATATATATATATATATATATATATATTATAAAATATAATATATATATATATAATAGTATATATAATATATATAATAACATATATATGAGGCTAACTATGAGTGTGTAAATATGATTTAGTGACTCGACGCCACCTCAATGATGACATGGCACACAACCCAATTATTAATTTTCGGATTTTTATTAATATACGCCTTTTTTTATCAAAACCATAAATGCCTAAAAAAATACTATGCAACTATTTAAATCACGTTTGTTAATATATTTATGTTTAAACAGGTTGACTTGCATCTATACGGCCTGTAAGAAAATCATGTATTAGCTGAAGAACTTGGCACGGGTATAGAACAAGATCATCACGTGATTGTCAATAATGATATGGTTGTTCTTCATGCGTGTGAATTACTCGCTTGAATGCTTATCTTTCATATTATATGTGTTTGTTTAATAGTTTATTTTTTATGTTGCAGGAAGACTACCTGGTAGAATGGATAATGAGATCAAGAACTACTCGAATTCCCATTTAAGCAAAAAGAAGGAAACAATGGAAAAGCAAACAAATTATAAAAAAGAAGACGATAAAAAATGGACAGTCATTGCAACTAAAGCAGGTGTGATTATAAAACTTTAACACGTGCATGTAAGTATGTAACAAGTTAAATGTAGTCAAATTATATTATTAGGAATGCTGTCATATTATATTATTAGGTTTTCAGGTTTAGAAAGGTAAGGAAAGAGTTGTAGACTGAGATGGTTGAATTATATGAGACCAAACATCAAAAGAGGAAATATATCAGATCAAGAAGAGGCAAAGACAGTTGGAGATGGCCGGGACTTGAAGGTGGAAAGCAAACAACCCAATAGCGTGCCTGATTTAGTCATTTTAGTGAAACCACAAACGGATTAAGGAAGAACTAATAAAGTAATGTATGATGCCTGTTGGAGGTGGCGGGATAATAGCTGGTATTGCAGCCTATGTGAAGAGGGTTTCATCAGAGGTATCATCAGAGGTAAGTATGTGTTTCTGTTAAATGCAAAATTATCTCGATTTTTACAAATGCATGCTTCTATATTCATATACTTAGATATATATTATATAGCTCTTTACCATGATAAGTAGACTTAATGGCCAGTACTTGAGGGTCATGGTTTAATTGACAGCATACCTTCCTAATTGTTTGCCTTTACCTTAAATTTTGTTTTTAAAAACTCATGACATAATTTTGACGAATGTTTTAATCCAGAAATCATTATACTGTCTTTCAGATGTCATCTAAGCCTATTTTCTGTGGTTTCATAAATATATTTTGACTCACTGAAAACGCTTGTACTGTACTACAGGTATGGATCATTGGTGTAGAGCCTGCTATGTGTGGCTCACAAGTTAGCCTAATTAGACAAGAACATAATTAAGCAATGAGATACTATGCGAAAATAAAGCTACGAAGACATATAGTTTACAGCTCACAAATTGGTCTAAAGCTGCAACTCCAAGTGTCACTGTGTGATCCTTTTTAAACCTTAAAAACTACCAGTTGTGATCCAATATGGCTTCCAGCTACACAGTCTGTTAGATTCCAGTCTGCCACGATTCCTAATTTCTACGAATCTATGTGTTATTTGGTAGATTTGGAGGCCTGCGTCTCCTTTGCCAAAGAGACTGTTTATTTGTTGTGTAGTGTTGTAATCTGATTGTTTTATTAATTTAGGTAAATAGAATTTAGCATCAACTGTTGTGCGTCATCATTTGCTTTAAATTTATCTTTATTGTATTGTTTTAGCGGATATTTGCTTTCAAGATTGCATGTTACAATTATAGCAATAATTGTTATGGATTCCAGTACCTGTATATGATACTGGATTGTATATTTGGATACTAATTTTGCATTTGCGATTTTTGAAGGTTACACGCTCTCTGCAAATTGCAAGTTGGCGCTGTGAGCAGTTAAAAGTGTCTTTTATGCCCGAGAAGACCATTATCCACCTAGGGTGTATCGGTTTACTGGGCGAGTATTGTCCTATATTTAAGAACATGAAAATTTTTTGTACGCATCGAGCGCCATTTCAGGAATATATTGATTTTTCTGGTTGTAACTTGCAGCAACCTTCTGTCTTTACTGCTGAGCGTTCTTTTCTTTCACAAAAAAACTTTTAATTCAACCCCTATTATTCCGTTGATCTGATACTTAACCAATCACGGCGTTGAAAAACATTGGAGCGAGCAACAGTGATGATGCCTTCTACAGGTACAAGATGCGAAAGATGATCACTAAGATCGAGGGTCGTGGTAATGGCATCAAAATGAACATCGTCAACATGGTAGATGTTGCCAAAGCTTTGGCTAGACCAGCTTCCTACACTACTAAGTATTTCTGCTGTGAGCTTGGAACACAAACTAAATTTGATGAAAAAACCAGGTTTCACTTGTCAATGGCTCTCACGACACTGCCAAATTAGTTGGTCTTCTTGAAAACTTCTTTAAGAAGTATGTTCAATGTTACGATTGTGGCAACCGAGAAACTGAGGTATTGATTATGAAGACTCAGATGGTCTAGCTGAAGTGCGCTGCATGTGGTTTTGTTTCTGATGTGGACATGAGAGACAAGCTGACATCTTTTATTCTTAAGAATCCACCTGAAGCAAAGAAAAACTCTAAAGACAATAAGGCAATGAGGCGAGCTGAAAAGGAACGGTTAAAGGAAGGTGAGGCGGCTGACAAGGCTTTGAAGAAGATATCAAAAGATGGAAAGAAGACCAAAGACGGGAAAACCACCACTTCGAAAAAGAAAGTCAATGGGTCTGATGAGGATGATACCGAGGAAGATGATGATGATGATGTTCAATGGCAGACTGACACATCAGCAGCAGCGGCTCGCCAGCGTATCCAAGAACAACTCAGTACTGTGACAGCTGATATGGTTATGCTCACCATAGAGGAGGAGCCAGTGAAGAAGGTGACCAAGGATGTTGCTGAGGAAAATCCCAAAGCTACTAATGGCAACGGAGTAGTTTTTGTCAGTCGTGATGCTATGCATCCATAAAAGTGAGTCTTTTTTCTTGCTGTGTGTGTATACTTTTTACTTGTCATTCATTTTCATCAGCTTTTGTCTTTGTATGCGTGCGTCAAGTATAATATATAGAGATGACATAGGGAGAATGAACTTCATGTAGTTTCATATTCTAATTTTAACAATTATTTGTTAGAACTTGATGACAAAAATGACAAATCCTCTGATTAATGGAGGGTTTTAGAGTTTTATAACCACGGTTCTGGAATCTCTATTATGTACTTTAATCCTTTCTTCTGATTGTTGTGTTTGTATACTTGGACAATGCACATATCAACATATTTCGATTCAGATTCAGATGTTATTAAATTGAACCACCTATATGATATATGAATAAGTTTTTTCCACATAGGTGGCGTTTCCACGTCATTGATTAGGTGGATGTTGAAATTTCATAAATTTCTAGAAATTGTACATATGAGTTGAGGATTTAATTTTCATGAATTTTGATTTAGTTTCTGTTTTTTGTTTCAGCATATAGAATTTCCATGATTTATTGAAGGCCATTGTATGGGTCATGGCTGAAGAAATTAGCAATGAAGGTAAAGAAAACACATTTTTTGGTGAAACTGAGGCTCTAAAGTTATTAACATGTGTATTTTGTGAAACTTGACACGGTTGAGGTTTTTTAAGCATATTATTGATTTTGTATTATTTATCTTTTATACTTAATTGTTTAACTTTGATTTTCATTAGTTGAGATTATTTTAAGTTGATAGGCTTATTAGATCGTTTTAGATCTCAAGTGTTTCGCTTATTTTAGCTAATAGACTTATTGTCGACAAAGCTTGATTCTAGCGCTCAAATTAGCATGGAAAGTGGACAATATGATGTCGACAGGAGGGATTTGATGAATGCTCCCTACAAAGAGGATCTTGCTAATATCCCATTGCCATAATAGTGAAATCTTTAGCCTACCTTCTGCATGATCTGATTGCAAAGGACACAAGACAATTGTGGATGCTTTAGGAAAACTCATATGCATATTTGATATCTTTTTGAGCCTGTAAATTTTGTGCATCAGTTAAGTAACGAAGCAATTTAAATTTTTTTAAGAGAATATAAGTTTTATATTTAGATATTATGTTGATATAAGTATGTTGCTAATATAATGATCAGATAATTTATTTGTAGAATCTATAAAGTCTCACACTTTAATTGGGGACGCATATTAGTTTTTGTTTCTTTACTCTCTTACAGGACATATTGCAAGTTCTAAATGATAGTTAAAAAGGATGGGAAAACCTCTACTGATTTGGATAAAATAGGGGGGGGGGGGGGTGGTGTCTGTGTTGTTTCCTACTTTTGGGCATTGTTTTGTTTAATCTAAACTCTAAAGGAGATGCCAATACTGTATTGTTCATTTGTTGCTAGAGGAGCTAAACAGCTACGATTTGTAATTCTTCCTTATGGCACCTATGAATTCTATATGTTGTTCGTTACATAGTTAGTAAAATTCTTTTCCAAATGCTACAATGGTATTATTGCACAATTTTATTAGTATTGGTTTGTTAATTGTAATAGTTTATAACAACTTTATCATCAGTTGGTATTTGATTACTTCTCGATTCTTCCACTGATGACGTGTGGGTCTGAGCTATGAACTCTAGATTCCAAAACACATCGTCAATGGAAGGTCGATCATTAGAAAGGAATCTAACTCATAGCTCTATTAAAGTCTTCAATGATTTGTCGCAACATTCATTGCAAACCAAGGGATCCACTTTACTCCTTCGAGCTACCTCGTCCGCTACCAAACTTACTTGTAACTGATACAAAAGTATAAGGTTAATTAAACCTTTTTGTTATTAAATTTAAAGGTCAGACTACCATATAGACATGTGAAATTAGACTTGCCATATCTATTGTGATACTTATATTGTTTATGCAATTAATCGCCCTTCCTAAAATGAGTTCTGACATAGTAACTCCCAAATCATAGACATGATCATGATCATTATCCTCGATGTCAAATCTGTAATAAAATCGATAAACGTTAGGAAAAGATGTTACTAAAAGTCAAACATTATTTTAACTTAATACAAACACAAAAAACATTACAACTAAATGTCAAAGATTGTCTTCAGAAAAGAACCTAAATCATCCGTTGGGGAGACACTATCAAAGATTTATTTGCTATTAACAAAGACGGTATACCAACACGGACAACAATATGTAACACTATTAATAATGAAACGAAAACGAGGAATGAAGATTTTATGTAAACACAAACAAAAAATTGTCTTCAAAAAACATGCATGAACCGAACCCGTTGGGCATACACCATCAAAGTTTTGGTTTCTTTTTAACAAAGGCGATGTTCTCACACGGACGACTATATGTCATACTATAAATAATAAAACAAAAAAGAGAAATGAAGATTTTATGTTAACACAAACACAAAAACCATTACAACTAAACGACAAAATTGTCTTCAAAAAATATTTATGAAACAAACACGTCCGTTGGGCGGGTTACGTAGCTAGTGTGTGTGTGTGTGTGTGTATATATATATATATATATATATATATATATATATAGGCGCGTTATATTGAGAACCCATTTTAGGTGCAGAACTTTACAGAACTCTTTTCAACCAATCAAAATTTAGTAAATATTAAATGTTTTCATTTAATTGAAAAGGGTATATTTGTCAAACACTTTTTTTTCTTTATTTGTGTTTATTTTTTTAACAAAAAACGTTTTTGAAATCTTTTATTTTTTGGAATTAAGACAAATATATTTTTTGCAATTTTTTTCCAGCTTACATGTTTAAAAAACCAACAGTGCATATATGTAATTCTAGATAACATAAATGTTTTTTTAAATGTGATTTTACATGTGATTATACAATTTAATAAACTTCAATGTGTTTTGCTTAAGGTGTTATTTACACATATGTTTATAGTGTACATTCTTTAAACTTCAAATTTTAAAACCAAGAACATAAACGTTATACATATGATGTCTGAATTTATAACAAACCAATAACAAAAATATCATATACAAAATTTGATATCAAGTAAAATACAATTAAAAAACAAATGTATTATCAAATTCATTATAACATATGTGCACGTTTTCTAAAAACATATATGCATGACTTCAAAAACATATATGCACGGCTTTGAGAACATGTGTTCCCGCCATCTAAAAGCATAAGTGCATCTATTGATCATCTTCATAACACAACGTCATTCCTAAATGGTTGAGGCATCCGCTGAAACAAATATATAAAAACAAAAAAAAACTAGTTTCTCAAATTATGCACCGTTAAAATAATTGTAAAACTAATTTATAAAATAAGCCATAAACAAAAACATATATGTGTCGAAATATAACTCGTGACCCATTACATAAAATAAGCTATAAACAAAAACATATTATGAACATTTAGGAAACACATATGAACAATCTAAACATATATGCATATTTTTTTTATTTCATATCAACTTTAAAACATATATGCACGCCCTTTTCAATGAATTTACACGAACAAAAAGACACATATGCACTCTTTCCTTGCGCTATAGACACTAAAAGAACAAAGCGTGGGTCAAGGTATACTAAAACTTGCAAATAGAAGAATTAACATTTCAGCTATAACATATATCAAAATTCATTAACAAGCACACACAAAAAACCATCACATGTCATAACATACACGTGTATACTATCAAGCGTATATAACAAATCATTAAAGACACAGAAGATAAAACCAATCACATGTCATAATGAATATAAGATTATCACATACCAAACTACCTAGTTGCATCAGCATCTTGAAGAAAATATCAATATGAAAGTCAACCCTAGTTTTCTTCGTCATCTTTAACATTAAACTATCCAACTTCACCATTAAAACTCCACCAAAACATTAAAGAAAAACAAAGTAAATTAAGTCAAACATCCACTAATTCCATAAACCCATTAACAAAAATCCAGTCACATATTTGTCTATGATTTTTAACAACTTACCTATTAATTCAATTTCAATATACAAACTGATTGGGAATAAGAACAAATCTGACCCGCAACCTCCGACCCGAAACCTCTGACCTGCCACTCGTCGGACATGCAAACCGCTGAAAGAATGAGCTCGCCGGAAAAACGAGTTTAAACCTAAACCGTGCCCAATCTTTAAGGTGCGTTTTGTTTTGTGGTTGGAGAGAAACTAGATCTTGGTTTTGATCCATATTTTCCTCCTTTGCCTTTTTATCTCATCATTTGTCGTGGCTTTAACCGTTTCAGATATATGACAACATCTGAAAACACGACCACAAACTCCGAAACGATGACATTTATGAAGACATATGATCGGAGAGTGATGCTTACCGGACATCCGGCTATACCAGCGGCGGTATAAGTACTGGCGGTGGTATCTTTTTGTGGTGATAGGGTTTTGGGGGTTGAGAGAAAAAGAGGGCCAGTTTATTTTATTTTTTTGCTAGATCTGATAAGAGTTTTGTGAGGTGGGTTTGTAGCATTTTTTAGGGATGATAAAAAACCAAAATTACCCTTTTAGCTTTAAATTTAATATCCTCAACTTTCTATTAATTACATAAATGGCACAGTTAATTATATAACCATTGATTAAACAATCTAAGGGTGGATATGAATGGATATGAGTTGTGCACCTAAAATAGTTCTCAATATAACACTCCATTATATATATATATATATATGTGTGTGTGTGTGTGTGTGTGTGTGTGTGAGGACCGTTCTTTGCAGAATCACTTTTTTGTACAGAACCTACAGAACCACTTTAAACCAATTAGAATTTAGTATTATTACTTTTTTATTTAATTCAAAAGGGTATAATAGTCAAAACACATTTTGACTTTTTTTTGAATTTTTTAATTAAAAAAACATTTTTTTAAAAACCTTTTAATATTCAAAATTAATTTTTTTTATATATTTTTTTAGTATATACTGTTTTCAAAAGAAAAAAAGTGCATATATGTTTTTTATATTTTTTTGCAGCAAAGGTGTTTTTAGAAAATGTGCAGAGGTGTTTTTTTAAGTATAGTAAAGTTACATGTGTTTCTTGCGTTGACGTCAAACTTGTTTGCTTAAAATAGTAATTGCATATATGTTTCTAGTGTATATTCTTTAATTTTCGAAATTTATAACCAAAAACATAAACAAACACATATAACCTTCAAAAAAATTCAACAAACCAAGAACATATATACACAAATTTGATATCAAATAAAATACAATTCACGTATAAGTATCTTGTTAAATATAAATGTGCACACCGTTAAAAAACATGTGTGCACTCTTCACTTTCTCGTCCAACTTATTTGAACATATATGCACGCCTTCCAAAAACATATGTGCTAATTGCGCTTTCTCATCAAATTTATTAGAACATAAGTGCACGCCTTTACAAAACATGTATATATGTTTTCGTTGGCCACATAAACTTCAATCAAAGCACCAACGACACAAACTCTGCTTCGAAACAAAAAAAAATTAAATATTTAATCATATTAGCAACTAATGCAAATTTAAACCATAACAATTAGAATAACATGTATGCACAATTTCTATCGTTATTAATTAAATAATTTTATAATTATAAAAACTAACATGACACGTATGCACTAAGTTTAGCTATGAAAAGCAATCAAGAAGGCACAAAAAAACAAATACCTTAGCATTCAATTATCAACGAATAAATGAATGTATCAAATGCATATATGAAAAATAGTAGACCAATATCACAAGAATGCTATTACCAAATAACCAGACCACACTTGCACTACACGACATGCAAACCAAAAATTTGCAGCTATGAAAATTTTGGTCTATAGACTATACATAAATGCATTTACCATTATCATTTGTGGTAGCAACAGACGATTTATTGGATGTCCACGTTCTTATCATTCGTAATCTATAATGATCAAAATATTATTGAACTACAGTGGTTTAAACTCTTAATTCTTATTGTAAGTAGAATGTAGGACTTGAATTTGAGCAAAATTTAAAAAGTTATATAATAACCAATTTACAAATTTTTAATTTATGAATGTTGTTGTTTAAAGGCATACTTTTTTCTTATCTATAACACACACAATTGTTTCATTTATAGCATAGAATGCTTATTTCTACTGTTTGTTTTCTTTTACATGTCTCACAAGTCACAAACATACTTTCTTTTATATACCTTATATACAGAAGCACACAAGAGTAAGATCATGCATGTACAAATAAATCTAGTTCACTAATACCCATAATTGTCTATGATACAACATATAATGATAAAGTACTTGTTCGTCTAACATTTCCATTGATAGAATTAAGATTTTTTTGTTATTGGTCTTAATATATTTTTGTCTTAACAAGTAACCCGATAACCCGATAGACTCAACCCGACTAACCCGTAACCCGATTTCTTATAAGTTCGAGTTGCGGGTTAGTTTTTATTATCTAAAAACCTGATAGACCCGACCCGATAAGACCCCTAACCGGACCCGATAACCCGATTGACACCCCTAATACAGTAGTGTGGCAGTTTTCTATTGCATCAGTATGCCATGATACACTATAAGATAGCATTAAAAAAGTGATGTTTGTAAAGGATGTTGTAAACTAGTTAAATTCTTCTTTATATTTTGCACAGCTTCGATGTCACATTATTTAAAATTCTTCTTTTTTCTATGTAATAATTTGTCTTGTTTCACTGAAATTACCAGCAAGAATTCACAAACACAAAACAAACTTGCTTGAACTTTCATTATAATCCGATTGTTTGTGTCAAAGTTTGATAAAAAAATATTCAACGATGCAACATACAAAATCTAAAGAATTCGCTCTTAAGAAAACCCACCCGAAAATCGTGGGATCGGGCAACTATGAGGTATCAACAAGCTCACGACAACTTATGACCACAAATGAAGTATCTTTATGTTTGAGTCGATAAAGCAAAAGATTTACCATCAAAAGATGTCACATATATGTATATGAGTTTAAGACAACACAAGTTGGATATACAAAGTCAAATACAACAAATTCAAATAACAGATTAACATATACATACCTATAAATTCATCCTCCCAAACACCATAGCAAGACCAAACCGACTGCAACCGATTACAACCAGATCCAATATACACTCTCGAATCGGTATCCGCGGAATCCGTAGCAACAAACTAACATTTTTCATAATATAACAAACACTTAATTGAAATGATAAGAAACGATTTAAACAGAAAATCCATGAACCGATTCAATAAAAAATGATTCAAATAACAACAAGATCAATAAAAAACGACATGTTGTTTGTTTTTCAAAACTAAACAAAAATACATTTTAAAAGACTTCTCTCAATGAAAAAACTCAACAAAACATACGTTTATATCAGTCAAGAAATCTAAAACGTAAAATCAAAACCTTTAAGAAAATCGAATCTCGGATCGAAGATAAGAGGGATCTCAAGGAATTATATTCTTGATAGGTTTATGCATTCTCGATCGAAAGTAACTGAATGGGTCTAAAGGGTGAATGGATGTGAAGAAGATAAGTCTTTAGGTTATAGATGAGAAAAGATGAGAAAAAATGACGGTCGTAGTAGATCTAGAATAAAGTAGGAGAAAAAAACAAACGACGGTTTATATGAAAATATAATTGTTTTAACTTCCACCTATTTTTATGGAGAACCAAAATACCTAATTTGCCTTTTCTTTATTTTCTTTTTCTAAAATAAGTAGTATATATTTACAAAAATGCCATCTTGCATTGATATGATGTACATCATGCATTAGTATGAGTAAAAAGGCTGGTTAAGTAGGTTAAAGTACCAAAAAAATGGTTCCTGCAAAGAAAAATCTATCTCTTATTCATATTTTGAATAGAATATGTGCTTAACTGTCAATCGTTATTATAATAGTATATAGATTAGTCCTTTTTTATTGCCATTTAAACTGGATTTAACACCCCCATTATTTGTATATCGCAAGTTCATCCAAAGTTGCAATGATATTTTGTTAAATAATGCTAAGGTTAAAAGCCACCTGCTACTTTCTACAGTTGTCCCTCCTTTAGTAACAAAAGTGAAATTGCTTATAAAACCCTTATGATGTAGAGTTGAATTATAGATAAGATGTGGAGATGTTTTAGATGTGTCACCGAAGGGCAAAAAAAATGATGTGTCACGGAATATGCTTACTGTGAAAGGGGTGTTTGGTTCCTGACTTATTGTTGTAGCAAGGGACGTTTGGTTGTTGCAGCAAGGGCGTTTGGTACTTATTCTACTTCTGCAGCAAGGGTAGTTTGGTTGTTGCTGCAGGGGTGTCTTTAAAAGGTTTCTACATCATTTTATTTGTGTTAGTCAAATGAAATATGTTAATAATCTTAGTTTTTTTTAATATGTGGAACTTGGTAGATTGGACATCATAGCTTAATTTATAAATCATTAATGAGTTGTCCTGAGATAGCCAAATTGATTCAGATTAAGTCTTTTATTTGTTTGTTTGCCAACTTATCTTATAGGTAAGAAAAATTGCAACCGAACCTAATCTGCTAACTGTTGGGTCTTGAATTTAGGATCAATAAGCAATAGAGTGTGTGTTTAGGTGTTGTGTGTGTGTTTATTCTAGAGAGAGAAAGATGGAAAGTAGAGAGGGAAAGAGGGAGGAGGAGGATTAGAGAAATGAGATTAGATTGATTAGAGAAGACCACCTCACTAATAAGGTAGGGAGGGGTATTTATACCCAAATACAAGGAAGAGCAAGGAGCTCTTGTTTCTTGGCTTTTAGCTATTTGTTGGGTCTCATGACTTTATTTAAGTCACGAGTCTATCACCTAACCTATTACACAATATTATTTCTCTATTTATTACAAGACATTTATCTTAATATGATCATCACTTTTATCATTCCTAACAATCTTCTCCCAAGGGACGATCATTTAGATCTCTCTTTGATTGCATTAATGATCATCATTTTCTTATTCGTAACAATCTCCCCCTAAAGGATGATCATTGAGATCTCTCTTGTGACTTTGATCTTTAATCTTTAATGCTCGTTTGTCATGAGTCTTGATGTGTAATAATGGTCTTGTTCCAATCATGCTCTAGTGATCTTGATCTTGATCTTTCCATTTTCCTTTTTGTCTTTGCCTTTGAGATCTTTTCATATCATCATTCTTTACCGTGAATCCATCTTGATTTGTCTTTTAAAGCTTCTAACCAACATACTCATACTTTCTTGATAGCTTACAATATTCCTCATGTAGAACTTTTATCTTGATCAACAATTTTGATGTTTTTAGGAAGTTCTTTGATTTATCAGAGGTGCGGAAGTGTATCTTTGAACTTTAAGTATGAGATATGAATGAATGAATATGATGGTGTTCTTGCTTCTGAAAGGTAGAGATGCTGTTGATGTTCTTCCCCTCAATTGCTTCCCCCCAAAAAAACAACCATTCGTATGCACATACTTCACACAAACAACTCATAGAAGAATGAAACTATAACCTCCAAGTCAATTAAGTCCTGGATGTTCACATTTTGTCCCCCCAGTTGTTACACTATGTTGTATACACAAAAGTCAATTAAGTCCCGGATGTACATATTTCTTCCCCCTAATTGTTGCGCTATATCAAAATATTCAACTAGAACACTTCTCTTCCCCCTGATAATATTTGATGACCATCAAACATAATCATAATCTTGTTACACCTAAATATTTGATAGTGAAGTCGTGTGTGGAGTGCGGTCTAAGCATAAGAGTCAACCACTATCTTTAATTCCAACAATCTCCCCTCATCAATATTGTGACATCATAAGTAACCTTGGTAATTCAACACTTCACTTGAATAAATTAAGGAAATGTTGTTTGTGTTTTTTGAAAACAAATTCCAAAAGAACACGATAACTACTAGATCACTTAGATTACTAGTTAACACTAATTGAATCATTAAACAATCATTTTCAAATTAGTGACCTACGTTCAGCGTTGGCTTGATGTTAGCACTGGTAGGATTTCCATTCATCATCGTGAATACTTTACTTAAGTATCACTATTGAATGTTCCGCGCAATGTCACAAAGACATGGAATGTCACATAGACATATAAGCGACTCTTATACCTTTTGTATCATTGATGTTTAATACAAATGTACTTTTGTGTCCTATGTGAGATTTGATGATATGATCTCATTTGTCTCTAGACTCGATTAGTTCTTTTTGGTTTTAGTGATCGGAGGCTGGAGAAGACTGCCACCTTTTCAATATCAACAATATCGGAGTGAGATGTTAATAGATTATGCATTTAATCTCCGTGACAATAAAATAAGAATTCTTTTGCGAGAATCTTGAGTGGTTGGGAAGGGTTGTGCATTGCATCACTGGGTCCATGATGTCTTTCTTCAATACCAAATATCATCTTTGTGATATTCGATAGATTATGTATTGACCCGGTTTCTGCCTAATGTTTGTGAAGGGCTTCTTTCTTTTCACCCTTTGCACGTCATTTCTTTTTCATTCTTCAACCCCTTCAATGTCCACAAAGACGTCATTACTATCATTATGTTATGATTGTTCTGATGATAGCTCATGCCTTAGTTGACATTATTCCCATTCACATTCAACTCCATCATACCTAAGGACTTCTATTCTATCTATGGAATGTCCCTGGGTAGATCCCTCCGGTTCTGGTTGGATCATGGGATAATACCTAACCTTACCACCTTATTTCTTCTTTGATCATCGTGAGGTAGTTGGTTGATGGGTATTTAAGATCGAAACCATAAAACCATTTGAAAATCAATCAAAGTGTTTGATATAAATCAAAACATTTAACACTTTGAAAGTTTCACTTTTGAGAAATACTCCCCCTACACATGTGCATTGATATTCAAAATTATTTTGCACATGGAGGAAAGAGTTGATTGCACTTTGAGTCTTTTAGATCACTTTGTTATTCCACACACTTAAGCATTTATCTTTCTTGATCACATTTTAATCCAATTTTCTCCCCCTCAAAAATAGCATACCATATGATATTTTTGATATCAATGGATTAAAATAGCTATATGATATTTTGAAAACTCATGGGAGAAAACGGATATAGCATGATTATGATTTGGAACCTTTTTTAATGTTCTAAACAAATTTGAAAAATAGTTGCGTCAAAGTATATCGATATCTAAAACGTATGGTCAGTAGATTGCTCACTCCTCATCCTGTTAATTTCAGGAAACGGTCGTAACCGGACACAATCTTCACCATTTGCACGCTTATCGATATAAACACACTTGACAACAACTACTTTTAAATCGATTATTATTCATTTGTTCAAAACATTTTCCTTTATACTCCCCCTCAAAAATATATCAAATGAGTGAACGAGGAAAGGAGTGTTGAAAACACAATTTGAAAGATTTTAAAAATCTTTTTGAACAATTCTTTGAAAATTGTGTTCAACATTAAACGCTTGGTTTTGCAAAACTCCCCCTCGAAAATAGATATAAATCAAATGTTTGAATGAGAAAGAGAGCGTTGAACACACAATTTGAAAGATTTTGAAAAATATTTTTGAATAACTCTTGAAAATTTGTGTTCAAACTTTTGTATACCATTTTACTTGAGCTCAAGATTTGGAATATCTTAAATGAAATAGCTCAAGTCCGAGAAGTTGTAAGCTTCCCGTTGTGAGGATAAATGTACAAAAATGTACACTTTCCTTTATTTGAAGAACGAGTCCTAAGCTGACATTTACTTAGAAGTCATATGTCCCGAGCACACTTTTTGAAAAGATTTTGATAAAAAAATTGCTCGGGACAAAGAAGATTTCTCTTCTTTTGAAGATAAAGTGCACTAAAACGTACACTATTCTTTTATTTGAAAACTGGGTTGTTATCTTATATTTGATTACAAACCATCGACATCGAATTTAGACAACAACCTTTGGAACCTATTTAAGCACGGTGCTAACGGGTTTACCTAGTTTTGAAAACCATTTTAAAGTTGTGTCAATTCTATGTAAAGACGTTGAGTTCCAACGAGGGCTTAAAACCGGTGTTTCATTTGAAAACAACTCTCATGGAATCAACGGAGAGTTAAAATTCCTTTTGATTTTCCATTGATTTTTGAAACTCGGTGTTTCATGTGGAGTTTTAAATCTTGTTGGTGAAGAAAATTTCCATTTATTGTTACCATTTGATGTATCATTTTGAAAATTAATTTTTGAAGCGTTTGAAAATCTTCCATTGTTTTTGTTTTTCAAAGCCAAGTCATTCTTGTTTTGCATTGAAAGCATTTCTGATTTGAAATATTTGAATGTTTTTAAATGACTTTGCTTTGGTCTCCACACTTGTTTTACCGGTGTAAAACGAGAGTGTGGAGTAACAAAAACTTGATTCTTTCCTTTTAAAGTTCTTGTCGTAAAACTCTTTTGAGAAGTAGATGCTTCAAAAGTTTGAGATTCCTTAATTGGCCTCCACACTTGTTTTACCGGTGTAAAACAAGAGTGAGATGTTTCAAAAGATTGATGCTTTGCATTTGAAGCTCTTGCCTTAAAACCCTTTTGAGGAAAAAATGTTTCAAACCTTTGAGATTTCTTAAAAAACTTCCTATCTTTTTGTAAAGAATAGGTTGTGAACTGAGAAACCCGTCTTGAAAATGGTTTTGAGGATTCGCCCGTGTGAACCTTTTCCGAAACACTTTCTTTAGGTTTTGAAGATATTGATTTTCCATTTTTTCCGATTAAGAGAATCAAACTTCACTTTTAAAGCATTATACGAAGTTCTCAACTCATGATATTCTTTTTGACAAGAAATAATATCTTGTGATGCCAATTTTGATTCTAAAAATGCAATTTGTTTCAAAAGCTTATCTCTTTCATTATTAAGTAATGGTGGTTTTCCTAAAATTGAAGAATTATCAAACTTTGTTTCCACAGGCTTCCCTGTTAGATTTTCAAGTTGAGTCCTTAAATGAATAATTTCTTTCAAAAATCGATCTTTTTTTGCTTTAGAATCATCAACCTTACGAGCCAATTGTCGTTCAAGAACAACTTTCATTTTTTCAAGTTTTTCAAAATACGCCTCAAATTTGGCTGTTCTATTCGATAATTCAAGCTTGACATCAGCAAAATCTTTTTTTTGTTGAGTTAAAACCTTTTCAAGCTCGACAAACTTTGTTTGAAACTCACACTTTGCATTATCACAAATATTCTCCCTCGATTCCTTTTCAAGTTCAAAAATATAACAATCAACATTTGATTTTGAAATGGAATCAAATTGATTCTTTATGAAAAATTCAATCTTTCTCAAAATGTTATTAAACTTTGTTTCAGCAAATTTAAACAATTGAGACTTTAGATTTTCTGCCTCGTTTTGTGTTACATTTGAAGTTTTTGTTTGAACTCGCGACTTTTTGATTGAATCAAATAAGATTTGGTAAGTCAACTTTAAGTGTTCATTCTTCTTAATTAATGACATCACTCGATGTTCCAACTTAATATTTTTAGTTTCAATCTCATCAAAATTGACCTTAACTTTGACTTCATCACATTCATTAGTCTCAACTCTTGACCTTTGAACCGAATCAAACAAATCTTTATAAGTCTGTTTCAAATGAGCATTCTCGATTTGTAATGATGCCATAAAATTCTCATTTTCTTTTTGCAATGTTTTCAAAGAATTATTTTCTCGAGACTTGTGCTGAAGTGCGATTTCAAAAGCAATACTCTTTGCCTCAAATTTTGACAAATCTTTTTCCAATTCAACAATTCTTTTTGACAATTCCTGTGTGACTTCAAATGCATCATTACAAACCGTATCAGCTGTTTTACTCTCATTTGAAACATCTTTTGACTCTTTTGAAATTCTTTCAGTTTCATCATGTAAATCCTTATTCCTTATTTCCACACAAGAGGTTATGACAAGATTCTTGATATCTTCAGCTAAGGATGCTTCCAAGAGTTGATCTTTTAAAAGCTCATTTTGTTTGAAAGTTTCATCAAGATCATTTTCCACTGAAACAAAAACATCTTTCATTTCTTTTACATCTCTTTTAAATCGATTCTGAAAGACTTCAAAATAGACATGCCATTCTCGAAGAATTAATTTCGCTTCTACACAAACATCGATTAATCGAAGTTCTTCTTTAGACGTATAGAAAATGCTTTCTCGTTTACAATTCTTTTCTAGTAACTCAAACAATTTTTTGAAAACATTTTCCATTTCATTCAAATCCACAAGCATTGGATTTGCACTAGGCATTGATGCCATGCTTGGTTTTGTCTCAGAAGAAACTTTTTCAGAAGATATAAAAGATGATGGAAAATATGTTTGTTCAGCAGAAAGTTCTTTTTGAGGAACAAAATCGTCATAAAGTTTGTTCAATTTTCTGTAATCGATTGGTTTTATCTTTAACTCCTGAACTTTTTCATCTTTTTGAAACTCGTTCATTTTTAATTGACTCTTTTCAGCATCCTCAAGAGTATCCTCAGAATCAAACACATGCAGTTGTTCATTCTTATTACAAAGTTCATAAGCACGATACAACTTAGGAATTTTGGCATAAGCTTGTGAAAGAACATAAGGACCGTTATATCCCAAACCCGACTTCCGTAAGTTGTCCCGAAAAGCTTTTTGTTCATTTGTAAGCAACCGAAGTGTTTCAGTTGATTTGCCCATTTTACAAACAACGTTTTCAAGATCTTTGTTCTTAGCTTGTAACTGAATGATGTCATTAAGATATTTTTCCTCTTTGTCACGCTGTGTTTGATTGAAAATCGTTTGTGTCTTTTGATATTCCTCTTTTTGTCTTTTATAGTCAATAACAGCTAAGTCCAATTTATCACGTTGTTGTTTTAGATCTCGAATGATATCTTGATCACGAATAAATTGAGACTGAGCTTGTTGATTAAAATGTTTTGCTTTGCGATCAGCCTCAAGAAATTCGTTAAGATAATTGTTATCCCCTTTGATGTTTTCCAAAACCCGAACCCTTTCCTTATACAACTCAAGCTGACTAGTCAAAGTCTTGTTTTGTTGTTGTACTTTTTGAGAAAATAATTGTTGTTCCTCATTTGATTCCATTTTTCTGATTTAGCACAACGAACCCAAGTAAATTTCAACACAAACCCAAAAAATTAATCCAAATTATCACACAAACCTCGAATTATCGACTCGCAATTAAAAGTTTTGGAACAAACATTTTAACAAAACTAAACACTTTCTCACTAAAAAATTTAGTAACACGTTGCTGACGCAATATTCCTTTTTATGATTTTGGTAGTCACCAATTGCAAGCCCAACCAACTTTTCTTGTCAACACTCACTGTCCAACAAATAAATCTCGGCCCAACTGATTATCAAATGTTTCGGTATACACAAATGATATAGCCTAATTTTTATTTCTAACTCTTGGCCCATTCCTAACTAAAATCTGATATAATGCAAACCCTATATCAAATATTACCCTAACCCTAAAACTTATAACACGCCACTCTTCTCATTTTCTTTGATAAATTCACACAACGCAATTCATACGCCTCCTTATTTTTTCTTTGATGAAACTCAGTCACAAAAACTTATCTTTTCTTTCCATGATCGCATCCACCAAAATACAACATACACACAATCCAACCACGACTACAAGAACTCCAATACTATACTTTTTATTCACAAAATACAAACCCACAAACCCACTGTGTGTTGTTCCTTGTTAAATCGAAATAAATGATCTTGAGTTCGTGCCTTATGAAGATGACACAGGTAGGTTATTTATTCTCAGTTTTGAACTTCTTTTCTTTTAATTTTTTTTCTTTTATAGATCGAAACAAGAGAAAGAGATGATCACTTTTGATCTTGTCTTTCTTTTTATTTTTCGGAAATTAAAAGAAGTGACAATGATGATATGGTTATTTTTGTGTGAAATAAATTTTAAAGATCATGAAAAATAAACCAAAACTGAGATCTTTTGTCCTTTTAAGTTGTGGTTTGTGATGCGGCTGATGGGATTTAAATCGAGTTGAAGTTGCTGAGTTGTGAAAATGAGAGTCTTGGATCTATGATGATGACTTTTTCGTGTGTTTGAGGTTCTAAAAATCATGAGCTTTATTGAGCAAACACGAAAATAGACTGAGATCTATTTCTTGAAAAGTATTGACTTTCCGAGTTTGTTTTTGAGTTTAGTGTCCGAGTTTAGTTTCCGATAGATCTGTGATGTAAAAAGTCTTTTGTGTTATGATCTTTTATGGTCATGAAATAAGTTTAAAACACACAAAAAAACTAGACTGATATCTTTGAACTACTTGTTTCTTTTTATCTGGTTTCGTAAATGGTTCAACAGTTAGCTTTCTTGTGTTATCTCGAAAAATCAAAAAGACACAGGTAGGTTCGATTTCGATTGTTTTTGTTTTTGTTTGTTATCTTTCTTTTTCTTGAAAATCAAAACAAAAGAGGACGAGAACACGTATTATTCTTGGTTTTTTCTTTATGATTTTCGTATATTTAACAAGAAGTGAAAACTTCAAACTCGATCAATGATGATATGGTTTTAGTGTAGTGAAGATCTTTAAAGATTTTGTAAAACTCTTGAGAGATGCACAATAAAACCGAACTGAGATCGTTGAAATTAGATTTTGAGTTTGGTTCCGGATCTGTGATGAAAACTCTATTGTGTTTTAGATCTTTAAAGGTCTCTTAACATCTTGTTAAGCACACAAAGATGAATCTGAGATCTAAGTTTTCTTTTCTAAAATCAAGTTTTGTCGAGTTTGTTTCTGAGTTTTGATTTGGATCCGAGATGATGAAACTTTTGTGTTATTATTTTCGAGTTCGAAGATTCATAAGCAAATCTGAGATTTTTCCTTTTTCGATTTGAACTCGGATCTAAGATTTTTCAAAACCCGTATTTCAAAACTTTGACCGTTTACTACCGAGTTTGACCAGTTCTAACAAACTTTGACCAGGTGTAACCAACTTTGACCTGTCAATTACTTCCGATTTTGAGAATTGAAAATGCTTTTTACTGAATTTGACTTACCAAACTGCTGAAAATCAAACTAAGCACAAATAAGCAAAATTTGTACTAATTTTGCCACGACACTCACGATAAAACCGTAAGTATTCAATCTCGATAAAACCGAGATTAGCAAAATAAGCACAAAATACGCTCTAATGACAGAATAAGCAGATATCACGAAATAAGCTAAAAACTCAAAATAAGCAAATTCAGCAATTAAAGACACGAAAACCAAAATAAGCACGGCTGAACAGGATCGAATAAGCTCAAAATAAGCTCAAATAGGCTCAAAATAAGCTTGAAATGAGCTGCTGGAATAAGCTAACATGATAAGTTGTCCGAATAAGCTCTCCTAAACAACACTAAATCGCTCATGCAGCTTTGATACCACTTGTTAGGTCTTGAATTTAGGATCAATAAGCAATAGAGTGTGTGTTTAGGTGTTATGTGTGTGTTTATTCTAGAGAGAGAAAGATAGAAAGTAGAGAGAGAAAGAGGGAGGAGGAGGATTAGAGAATTGAAATTAAATTGATTAGAGAAGACCACCTCACTAATGAGGTAGGGAGGGGTATTTATACCCAAATACAAGGAAGAGCAAGGAGATCTTATTTCTTAGCATTTAGCTATTTGTCGGGTCTCGTGATTTTATTTAAGTCACGAGCCTATCACCTAACCTATTACACAATATTATTTCTCTATTTATTACAAGACATTTATCTTAATAAGATCGTCACTTTTATCATTCCTAACACAACTGCTGCTACAACAACTACAACTGCTGTTACAAGACCCAAGGCTAAAAGGCTTGTTATTCAAGAGCAGGAGCAAGCATCTACACCAATAACTTCTTCAAAGGACAAGGGTAAAGGAATCATGGTTGAAGAACCTTTAAAGATGAAGAAGAAAGATCAAGTCCTCTTTGATGAACAAGAAGCTATAAGGCTACAAGCTTAATTTGATGAGGAAGAGAGGATTGCAAGAGAAAAACAAGAAGTTAATGTTGCCTTAATTGAAGAATGAAATGATATTCAGACAAAGATTGAGGCTGATCAATTATTAGCTGAAAGACTGCAAGCAAGAGAACAAGAAGAGTTGACCATTGAAGAAAAGTCTAAACCGTTTCAACAACTCTTGGAGAAAAGTAGGAAGCACTTTGCAGCTAAGAGAGCAAAAGAAAGGAGAAATAAACCACCCACAAAAGCTTAACAAAGGAGTATAATGTGTACCTATCTGAAAAACATGGCAGGATTGAAGCCCAAAGACTTGAAGACTAAGTCCTTTACCAATGTTCAAGAGTTATTTGATAAAGCAATGAAAAGGGTAAACATATTTGTTGATATGGATACAAAATTGGTGAGAGGTAGTGAAGTAAGAGAAGAAGGCAGTGAGACAAGAGAAGAAAGCAGTTCTAAAAGAGCAGGTGATGAGCTAGATAAGAGCCTTTAAAGAAATAAAATATGGAAGATGATAAAGAAACAGATGAGCTTCAAAGTATAATGGAAGTCATTCCTGATGAAGAGGAAGTAGCAGTTGATGTTATACCTTTAGCTACTAAGCCTTCAAGCATTGTTGATTGGAAGATCATTAAAGAAGGAAAGATTGGCTACTATCAAATCATAAGAGCTGATGGAAATTCAAAGAGGTACTCATTAATGATTCAGATGCTTAAAAGTTTTGACAGGGAAGATTTAGAAACTCTGTGGAAATTAGTAAAAGCTAAGCATGGATATACAAGACCAGAAGAGGGATATGAGAGAGTACTATGGGGTGATCTAAAGACAATGTTTGAGCATAATATAGAATATACAGTGTGGAGGAATCTACTAGGAAACAAAGTGTTGATTTGGAAATTATTTAATTCATGTAGAGTACACTTTGTGAGGTTTCAAGACATGCATATCATTATGTTGGTTGAGAAAAGATATCCCCTTACACCAGCAACAATTACAAAGATGCTGAATAGGAAGCTTAAAGCTGATCATTGTAATGAAATGTGTTATCAGCTTCTTAAGCTTATGACAAAGCAGCTCAAGAAACAATGAAGTGTTTGGAATCATCCTCCTGGTGATTATGAAGCTTTTAATGAAGAAACTTGATGATTTTAAAGATAAATATCAAATTTAGGGGAGGATTGTTAGGATTAAAAGCCTTCTTAAAGTTACTGTTGTTAAGGTATTAGTTACTGCTACTAAGCATAAGTTAGTGATGTTAGTAATCTTAATGAAAAATATGCTAAGTAGTTAGTACTGCTAGTATAAGTTACTACTGCTAGTGTATATTACTACTGCTAGTTACTACTGCTAATAATGTTAGTACTGCTAGAGTAAAGTTAGTACTGCTAGAGTAAAGTTAGTACTGCTAGTGTAACTTAGTACTGCTGGTGAAGATTGAAGAAAACTTTTTGAGTAGTTAATGCTACTTGTACACAGTTAGTGCTGGTGGTACAAAAGTTACTACTGTTGGTGTTGAAAGTTAATGCTGCTGGTATAAAAGTTACAACTGCTGAAAGATTACAATTGCTGAAAGGATAAAGACTGCTCAGAGAAAAGATAAAGATTGCTTATGGGATATTTTGTAAAATATACGTATAAGTTATTTGTTTAGAAGATCATGATAACTTAGGAACATTTTGTAATCCTATTAGGACTCCTTGGTGTATAAAAGTAGGTCCTAGGGTATAGAATTCTATGTATCAAGTACCAAAAACGATTCATAGAATTGTCATAGCTTCAAGGTTTTGTAACTCTAATACTAGGAGAGTATTCGTATTATTTGTAATAATAATATTAGAGCTTTTATTGTTGAATTAAATTGTGTTCTTGTGTTACTGTTTCATTGAAGAATTCTTCTTATATTAAATATAAGATTCTGCATAATCTTTAGTATTATCAAACAAAGTTTCTATCATAGTTGTGTTGGATTTATATTGCATAACAAGCTAAGGAATTCACGATCCATTGAAGTGAGATTAACACAAGCTAAGGAATTAAATATCCATTCAAGTGGGATCAACATACTACTTTGGATCTATGTTTTAATTCAAGTAAGATTATTTATCATTAATCATTCAATATGTCTATGTGTTGTGTGATTGATTTATCTTCTTACTTCCTTTATAACATGTGAGGCTAAACCCTCCTTTGTTTTTGCTTATGATTGCATGAAACTCAAATTTTAGATCCTTTTACTGTTGCTTCTTGTTGATGAATGTGCGCGTTAGGTCTTAGAAAACTAGCTTTTGTATGTATCACTGTTGACACAATCTAGGAAACGCGTCTTTTTCAAGATCCCGTTATGTGACCAGCTTGTTTTAGTTCAGTTATTTATTGGTTTGGAGTGCGTAGAAAAGATACCATAGGGTAACAGTCTTCATACTACCTTGCCCTTTATGTGGTTGATCCCTCTTAAGGTATTTCACACGCATTTAATATACTATTAGGGGCCTTGATAGTCTTCATACTACCTTACTTGTACTTTGCCTTAACGAAATATTAAATAGACGACGGATTCATGTAATTCATGCATAACTTAGGAAATACTTACACATTACATCATAAGTGTGACAAGGCAACAAGATTAGGAGACCGAATCTGATTAAGTAAGCCATTGATTATTGTAAATACATTTAATTTCTAAGTTATCACCAGTAGATTAGTTTATCAATTAGTTTAGTTAATAGTTTATCAAACCAACCTCTCAAACCATAAATTACCTGCTTTTTATAAAATATAAAAATACAAAAATAATCTTCTCTCAACCCCTAGAATTTTGTTAGATTATGATCAAGCCTTCCCAACCTATTCCCCTAGAGAACGATAACAAACCCCGAGTCTTTCCTATACTACTACTACAATGGTTAGGTACTCTGCCTAGGGAGTTGTAAAACTTCTTGTTGAAGTCCTACGACGACCGCATCAAGTTATTAGCGTCGCTGCTGGGGAATAGTTAGGTTTCGATCATAGTTTAACTTAGTTCTACTCGCTTGAATCCTTTCAAGTGAGACTTTAATTTCTGCATATTAGCTTTCTCGTAGTTTATCTTTTCTTTGTATGTTTGTTCTTAATCTTCATTGACTATTCCATTCTTCATGATGGAGAACGCGAATCCACCACCAACCAATAATCGTCCTATCCTACCAGCTGTGTTGCGCGCATGATGACATCAAATAACGTCACATTTATACCATTATTTATCCTGAATAAACTAACCACGTTTGTATAATTATTGCAAGAATTTGTACTTAATTGCTTAAAAGTGTTATTTACAGTAATTGAGGAGTGATTTGTAAAGACATGTTAAAAGGCGCATATTTTGGAGCTAAAACGAAGACATTTGAAGATTGCTCATTTCTGACCAATACGCCGTATCTAGAAACGAGATACAGCGTATCAGCGTTAACTCTTCACAAGAAAATACGTACAAATGAATCCTAATACGGCGTATTTATCTCCTACTATATGCCGTATCCAGCTGGATAACTATGCAGAGATTTGGTGAATAAATTATTTTGGGAATGAATATTGTGTTTATTATAAACTTTGCGCGCACTCCAAGGGAAACACCCTAATATGCCGTATTGGCCTAGCCCAATACGGCGTATCCATCATTTTTCAGAGGCTATAAATAGAAGACTCAAAAATGAGTTTTTGGTGTGCAAAATCATATTCTTCATACCATACACATAAAAGATGATTTCTGAAGAAAAGAAGAGCAACCAAAGGTCAAGCATCGATCACGATTCCATAGAAGACACCGTGTAATTTCCTTACTCTTGTAATCATTTAATTTTTGGTATCGTTCGGGTATTATCCATCTTAATAAAGATTTAATGTTTGGTTTGTTTTAAAATTGATTTTCTTAATTTATCATTGAAAGTTTAATTATTACCACATGATACATGTCTACGTGTTTCAATATGCGACCTATCATTCAACTGGGTCTAGTTACGCCTAACAAGTGAGCTAGATACTGGGATAACTCTCCATATCGTGTTTTATATAACTAGACCAATAGGATCATAAATAACGTTCTGTCTTTGTCTTTAAATTAAGAGCTTAGTTGGACCGGCAGGTGATCCGTAATGTTTCAACAAGTATATTCTTGATTAATTAATAAAGATTTGAACAGTGGACTACCAATATATAAAATACCGTCAAACAGTAAGTGGGTAAAGTCCCGATGGGCTAGGGTTTATCAAGATCACCATTGCTATAACCCCTAGATAGATATAATTAAACTAAAAGGATGCTTTATGCGGATACGTTAATTGTGACAGGATTCAACGTATCTAGGTCTTAGGATGATGTTTTGCCTAAGTCTTAAGAATGATATGCCGCTTTGAGATAAGAAATCATTGCACTGAATAAACAAACCAGCATTTAATTGGATTAAATATGGCTAATACGGTTTTCTATTATTTGGCTTGTACCGCTCTTTTGTCTTCTGATTGTTTTCTTGCATGTTTATTATGTTTAGAATTGATTATTGTCACCATAAAACCTGTGCCAGTCTCTCAGGCTGAAAACCCCCCAATCTTATTAGAAAACGTATATAGCATAGGTTTAACAAGTAATTAAAATTAACTTAATTAGAGTAATTAAAATACTGATAGATTATAAGGTTAATGACCTTGCTCTTAGTGTTCGACACCTTACTTACCATGAAACTCCACCCGATCGGGTACACTGCCCGTTAAAGTGTTATTTTAGGATAAGTCGGCTAAATATAAATTTAAAACTTGGTAATCAATAAATTGACCCTACACGACAGCACATCAAGTTTTTGGCGCCGTTGTCGGAGAGTGAAAAAGTTTAACCTTTAATTTTATTAGTATTTCTAATCATTAGTTTAAAATAACTTAATTAGTGTAATTCTGCTTGTATTTAATTTAATTGTGTGATTTAATTGTGTCTTTAAATTCCCGCATTATTTAATTGTTTTCTAAGTTTCCTATTCTGACAGATCAACAGATACGCCGTATCCACCAGTTGGATATGACGTATCGACCTTTCCACTCAAAATAGCGTATTGATCTCTACAGTCTAAACAACGTATCTATTCTTCCAAACAATACGGTGTATTCTATATAATCAATACAGCGTACTGACCTTCAGCAGACCATACGGCGTATTCAAATTAATTGAATACGGTGTATTGGTCATTCGATACAGTAGCAGAACTTAATTTGATTTTCGTGTTTAGTTTTATATATTCGTTCCAAAGCGCCTATCCTACTAATTTATTATCCTTTGTTTCAGGTAATGGATGGCAAGAAGTTACACTAAGGAACTAATTACACCTTTTGAAAACCCAAAAAGTATATTTTGCTCAAAAAGGAGGCTTTTGGAGACACTCGGTCTTGTGGAGTCGAGTTCACCAGAGCTCAATTTATTTTCTTCAGAAGAGGAAACTACAAGAATTATGACTGAAACAATGGAGCAATACATGAGCAAGACCCGTGGAAACTATGGGTCATGAGTTGTTAGGCCCAAGATTAATGACAAAACTCACATTGAATTAAAAGGGCAATATCTCAAGTAACTTCGCAAAAATACTTTCAGCGGTTCAGAACATGAAGATGCAAATGAACACATCGAAAAATTCCTTGAGATTGTTGACTTATTTCATATTCCTGAAGTGACTTAAGATCAAGTAATGCTTTGAGTTTTTCCCATGTCCTTAACTGGAGCCGCAAGTCATTGGCTCAAGAACGAACCATCAGGTTCAATCACAAACTGGGAAACCCTGAAAACAAACTTTATGAACAAGTACTGCCCACCTGCTCGCACTGCAAAGAAAATGGAGGAGATTAACAATTTTTAGCAAGAACCGGATGAAAGTCTCTTCCAAGCCTAGGAAAGATTTAAGGAACTTTTGATGAAATGTCCCCAACATTATTTAACTAATATGTAGGAAGTTATCTTATTTTATAATGGGCTCGATGTTTCCACCAGACAAATCCTTGACTCTAAATGTGGCATTCCCACTAAAATTGCTGCAGATGCAAAGATAGCCATCTAAGAAATGGCATAATACTCTCAGAAATGCTATAACGGGACATCCTCAAAAACCAGAAGTACTGAAACTTCTGACGGACTAGCTGCTATACAAGCCCAGCTCAATAACCTTGGGAGAGAGATTAAGAAAGTCAATGGGAAAGTATACGCTGCTCAGGTCGGATGCGAACTATGCAAAGGACCACACTACACAAAGGACTATCCACTCAAGGAAGAAGGGAATACTCTTAAAGAAGCGTATTACACACAGTTTGGAGAACCCTATCAACCTGTGAGATAGTATAGAGCAGCAAGGCCAGGACTCTACAAATGCAACAATGGAAATTCTTTGTACCCTGATCGAAGACAAACATTGGAAGAATCACTGACCAAGTTCATGGCTGAGTCAGCAAAGAGATACGAAGAGAACTCAAACATAATCAAGGAGATTCGAGCTTCTACCGATGCGGCTATAGGAAATCAAGGAGCATCGATTAAGACCTTGGAAATTCACATTGGTCAAATAAGCAAGGTTTTACAAGAAAAAGGAATTAGAGGTCTGCCCGGCTCAACAGAACCAAACCCTAGAGACCATGTAAAATTGATCTCAACCACTAAAGTTGATTCATCTGAGATACTTCGTATGGGATGTAGTCTATACGCCGTATCAGGCTCACAGCACAGAAGCATATTTTCTGAAATAATTCTTTTCCCAAGGCGACTACAAAACTACTGTTGTGATGATTGAAAAGAGGCACAATATGTGAAGATTCTGGAAGCTTATGATCACACCTTGCCTCAGAAAGAAAAATACCTAGGGAGCTTTACTTTACCATGTTTTATTTATTATGTTTGTCTTGATAAAGCCCTTATTGACCTAGGAGCAAGTGTGAGTGTTATGCCATTTTCTACCTACACTAACCTTGGTCTAGGAATTTTATCTCACACTAGGTTAACCATTAAACTGGCTGACAGAACAATAAAACAACCAAGGGGTATTGCTGAAAACGTGCTAGTAAGGATTGGCAAATTTATTTTCCCCATAGACTTTATCATCTATGGGACTTACCGGGTATGACGATGTCCCTTTGATCCTAGGTCGACCATTTTTATCTACTACTCATTCCAAGATTGATGTTTACAAAAGAAAATTTACTCTAAGGGTCGGGGAAGAAAAACTTGTTTTCAAAAGTATCAAGCCAGCCACTAGCATAATTAGGAGGGTCTTTATGTTAAAGAATCTTGATTCAAAAATAAAGCTTATAGGAGAGGATAACGAGTCATTCGACCCACTATATGGTAACTACATTGAATTAAATGACTTGTACACACCTCTAGAACCCGAGACGAATCAAGATGTTGATTTTGAGCCAACTATTGTCAATGAACTCGATAATGTTAAAACCAGTTCTAAGTGTTGCTATAAAATGAAGTTTTCTTGCACGATTGGGTATAAAAATGTTAATGTTGACTTCATCCCTTCCTTATCCATTAATTTAATTATCAAAAGCTTTTATTATTCTATAATCAATGACAAGGACGGTCAGGAAGGGAAGAGTCCAGCCGAAACTCTAATAGATGTACCCGTTTTCGTTAGAAAATTTTTTATTCTTGTAGATTTTATCATCATTGAAGATGAAGATATTACAACAGATGTTGCGCTCGGCATGCCATTTTTCATGAAATACGTATCATGCCAAAAGATTATGATGAAATTCACTCACGAAGAAAAGTGCGAGCGAATGATAGATGATGAATGAAGAAATGAAGGAAAAGTCGAACTTAACGACTAGCTGAAACAAAAGTGCTTCCCGAGTGACAACCCGGTCGTTTTTAAATTGTTTGAATTATTTTTAAATTGTTTGCACGAGTCTGTCTTCCCAGACACTCCATACGGCGTATCGAACCCCTCTGGATACGGTGTATGGATGTGTCTGGACGTTATCAGTCTGTAATTTAATTTTAGTAATTTAAAAATTTTAATTGTTTTTACAAGAACCATACGGCGTATCCTAGGGTTTGGGATACGGTGTATTGATCCTTGTACAGTTGTGTGTTTAATTGTTTTCCTGCATTGTAACCATTATATAACCAAGATAGGAATTCCACTTTTGTCTTCTAATCTTTTATGTAGGACATTGCTATAAGGAAGATTGACGATATGGTATACTCTAAAAAGACATGTGTTGAACTCATACGAGCATTCCGAAGCCTCGTCAACAAACTTTTGCTCAAGAACTCAAATTAGAGAATCATCCCGAGCAACATATCAGGGGAATTCCTCGTTTTAATTCTATTTCCCATTTTCTTTAATTATTTTATCTATACAACGAGGACGTTGCATAATTTAAGTGGGGGGATGGAGAATTAGAATGCCTACTTGTCCTTTCTTTTACAAATAATATGCTATATGCTTAAAAAACTTTCTAGCATAAATTTTGTAAAAATTACTAGTTGCATAACCTCACGCACTATAACCCTTGATACCAAATTTTAAGAATTAAGCCTATTCCGTTTCCAAACGTTTACTAAAAATTCCACAAAAACTATGAGTGTACCGATGATGTAGTGGACTTTAGAACGTGGCTTGATATATCACTCGAGACCACAACGATGAGTACTATGGATTTAGATGGAGAACATTTTTAACTGGTAAATTTCTAGGAATACACCAAAAAGCCTAAATGTTGTAAAATTAACTAACTACACTGGTTAGTTAAATCCCGTGTAACCCTTTGTTTACTCTCATCTTAAGAGTAAGATCCCCTAGAAAAACCTGTTGAGCCATTCCTGTCTTTTTCACACAATATGTCTATTTCGTTACACCTTTACACCTTAGCCTACCTTGTAGCTTAAGCCTACTTAATCCAAGTTGCTAGTTGATTTTGTGTAAAGTTTTGTATTTCCTGTGTCAAAGTGAAATTTTCTATCTCTATTATGGTCGGGAATTTGCACAAAGCAATGGGAAAATATGTAGCTCGTGTATTTTGCTACTTTCGCGATTATGTATTATATCCGAAGATGAAGTGTTAAAGGAAGAATTATCCGGAAAAATTATGATTGTGAAGACGGTGAAATTGCACCGAGGTTTATGTTATGAAAAAAATGGAAAAATAGAAAATGCATCAAAAAAGATAAGGAAGATTTATAGTCGGTTCGCTAAACTTAAACCTATGAAGGATCGATTATTCGTTGATATGTGACGATGTATATTTTTGTATTAAGTGGCCGATATCACCACTTTTGTAAAAGTATGTAACTTTGGGATGTAAGGTAAGTTGACCGTTATGGGAACTCCAACTTAGGTTGTCTTTGTCATTTCTATGATCGAGGCGTTTGTATATATTTCGAGTCTTTATCATGGAACGGTTGGGAAAGTTACTAGCAACTACCTTATCTAAGCTTAATCTATTTGTTTCGTAAATTTTATTTAACAACAATTTACTTTCCATTCCTAGCAACTAACCTTGAGCTTTACTCGAACGAGGTTGGATTGGGTCATGCATGTCTATTCTGTCGTTACAGCCATGTATGCGTGATTTATTCGCCTTGTTGGTTTATTAGTTTTGGTGAAAACTAGAAGATCCTTACCCTATATAGTTCTTCATCATAATCCTTGGTTAAACTCGAATAAGGATGTGATCGAACACACATTATCTATTCCGTCGTTACGGCCGTGTATGTGTGCTTCAGCTGCCTTGTTGGTGTGGTACTATCGGTGAAAGATCGTTAGAATGATTAACCCTTAGCCTTGAATAAAAACCCAATTTACCTTTTGACTTGTTTCTCCTTAGCTCTAGTGGTGGAGATGTGTATACTTGCCAAGCTTATGATACGAAGCTAATCATGACTGAGCAAATGAGCGTACCACTTAAATGTTACACCCTAGATTAGTTGAGTGACCTGAGTGTTTTCATTTCCATATTTCGTGAGGTGCTTGGTCTTGTACAAGTAATTAAAACGAAAGAAGTGCTTAAACGAAAAAGTCCTTGACTTCGGTTGGGATACATTTTCAATATAATTTAGAGTCTACTTGAGGACAAGTAGGATTCCAGTAGGGGGATATTTGATGACATCAAATAACGTCACATTTATACCATCATTTATCCCGAATAAACTAACCACTTTTGTATAATTATTACAAGAATTCGTACTCAATTGCTTAAAAGTGTTATTTGCAGTCAAGGTTGCAAAAATCGTAAATCGTTAGCCGGGCGGTCGATCACCTTGTAGCTTGTAATCGGTCAAGGCGGGATTAATCGGATTGGCATTTTTGGCAAAATTTGGGTATTTTCGGCAAGTTTGTGTGTCTAGTTTTAGATATTATTGGCAAGTTTTTTTCTAAAAAACAACTTGTAATAGATTTAAATAGTTAATATAAGTGATCAAAACAAGTTTACGGTGAGTTTTAGGTACTTCCGGCAAGATTAGAAGGTTTCTAGCAAGTTTGACCACCGTTGACCTCCGTTGATCGTCGTTGACCATGGTTGCCTATTTGTTTGACCCTGTTACATTAATCGGCAAGGTTGGTGACCTTACATCGTCTAATTGGCGATTAATTGGACTTGTAGACCTTGTTTTGCAACACTGTTTGCAGTAATTGAGGAGTGATTTGTGAAGACATGCTAAAAGGAACATATTTTTGAGCTAAAACGAAGACATTTGAAGATTACTCATTTCTGACCAATACGCCGTATCCAGGAAAAGAGATACGGCGTATCAGCGCCAAGTCTTCACAAGAAAACGCGTGTTCACAATTCCCAATACGGCGTATCCACCTTCTGCCATACGTCGTATCCATGAAGATAACTATTCAAAGATACGAAGATATTATTATTTTGGGAATGTATATTATGCTAATGATAAACTTTGCGCGCACTCCAAGGGATACACCCCAATACGGCGTATCCAGCCTTTTTCAGAGACTATAAATAGAAGACTCAAAAACGAGTTTTCAGTGTGCAAAATCATATGCTTCATACCATTCACATAAAAGACCATTTTCTAGAGAAAATTATAGCAACCAAAGGTCAAGCATCGATCATGATTCCATAGACGACACCATGTAATTCCTATACTCTTGTAATCATTTAATTTTTGGTATCGTTCGGTAAAACGTTTATGGGCTAATACCCTTGGGTATTAGCCATCTTAATGAAGATTTAATGTTTGGTTTGTTTTAAAATCGATTTTCTTAATTTATCGTTGAAAGTTTAATTATGTTTATCACATGATACTTGTCTACGTGTTTAAATATGCGACCTATCATTCAACTAGGTCTAGTTACGCCTAACAACTGAGCTAGATACTGGGATAGCTCTCCATATCGTGTTTTATATTACTGGACCAATAGGATCACAAATAACGTTCTGTCATTGTCTTTAAATTAAGAGCTTAGTTGGACCGGTAGGTGACCCATAATGTTTCAACAAGTATGTTCTTGATTAATTGATAAAGATTTGAATAGTGGACTACCAATATATAAAATACCGTCAAACAGTAAGTGGGTAAAGTCCCGATGGGCTAGGGTTTATCAAGATCACCATTGCTGTAATCTTTAGATAGATTATAATTAAACTAAAAGGATGCTTTATGCGGATGCTTTATGCGGATGCATTAATTGTGACAGGATTCAACGTGTCTAGGTCCTAAGATGATGTCCCGCCTAAGTCTTAAGAAGGATATGCCACTTCGAGATAAGAAATTATTGCACTAAATAAACAAACCAACATTTAATCGGATTTAATATAGCTAATACAGTTTTCCATCATTTGGCTTGTACCGCTCTTTTATCTTTTGATTGTTTTCTTGCATGTTTATTGTGTTTAGAATTGATTATTGTCACCATAAAACCTGTGCCCGTCTCTCAGGCTGTAAACCCACAATCTTATTAGAAAACGTATATAGCATAGGTTTAACAAGTAATTAGAATTAACTTAATCAGAGTAATTAAAATACTGATAGATTATAAGGTTAACGACCTCGCTCTTAGTGTTCGACACCCTTCTTTCCACGAAACTCCACCCGATCGGGTACACTGCCCGTTAAAGTGTTGTTTTAGGATAAGTCGGCTAAATATAAATTTAAAACTTGGTAATCAATAAATTGACCCTACACGACAGCACATCAGGTACACCGAAGCTAGTGAGCGCTACTCCCCCGGACGTGGATGTCAATCCCAAATAGATCTATTTATAACATTCGCGCTTACACCAGTAATTAACAATTCATGATTCATGGGCATAGTGGGTTATCACTAATTAGGCAAACTCATAATTTCTTTAAAAGTGTACTTACGTCCAAATATAAAACAATGCATGTTTCTCACCCCCAAAAGTTGTAAATCATTGTAATTGTATAAAATGAGGCTATGAACTCACCTCAAGTGAAATGTATTGATTCTAGGAAATCAAATAAGTGAAACGTCACGAGTGATCCGAAATGCAACCTAATTATTTTATAGGTCATACGAGTATAGTGTAATTGAAATAAATATAACAATATAAATTATAGAGTTATATCACCACCTAATAGTTTTTGTTTAATTTATAAATGTCGAAACAATATTTAAGTCACGCTTGATATTTAATGTCCAAGTATATGTGTCCGTAAAAATATTATATTTGTCCAATGATTGATTATTTGTTAATAACACTTGATTTAATATTTTTATTATTTATATAATGATATTATATAAATAGTTTAATTGTTTTATAAAATAATATTTATAAAGTTAAAAGCATGTATAAATATTATATAAGTACTACTACATTGTTTCTTAAGGTTTTTATAGCCCAAACCGACCCGAAAACACTCGTATACCATATTTTATAATCCTAACAGCTTGTTTGTATTTTTATACAAGGGTAGAAAATTATTTATAAAAGTTAACGAGCTTTTAGAATTTCTAGTTAAAAATCTATACACTTCTAGTCTCTGAAAACTTAACACTTATAGTAAACGTCATTTCGAACAACTTTGTAGTTCTATACTTTGGCCGAATCGGACCCGAAAGCCCTCAAAAACTTTGATTTCAGTTTCTGCAGTTTCTCGCAGTTTTTCACAACTTTATAAAGCTGTGAAATTATATATACTTTTCGAAATCTTTAAAAACTCATAACTTTCTCGTTTTAACTTCGTTTTACGTGTTCTTTATATGTACGAAATCATGTCGAGATGATCTATCATAATAAAAATGTTTATAGACTTTATAAAATTCTATACAGTAGCAGTTTATACAAACTGTTATATATAAAAATACTTTTTATATATTTAATTATCGAAATCTTGTAAAATTCATCTCTTTCGTTTTTCATCCGTTTTTTGAGTTCTTTATATATTCAGAATCGTCTTGAGGTGTACTATTTTATCATCAGGTCTAAACTTTGCATAAAAATTCATGCAAGAGCAGAATATATAAACTGTCCAAATATATATTTATAAAACTTGTTTTTATAAATTCTAATATGATTTAAATATTACAAGTCCTCTAAAATCACTAATACAACATCATTAGTATATTTTAAGTCCTCTAATTTATGTCCCTCTATTTTATGTCCAAAGTGTCCAAATCAATCATTTATTTATAAAACTATATAAATAAATTTGTAACAATTAATTCTCAATTAATTATATAAATTATCCAACACTTGTAATATATCAAATAAAATATGTTCTTGCATTCTAACATATTTTAAACACCTTTTCATCATGAATATGTATTTCTTTGATTTTGTATAAACTTGTTTTATTTTATAAACTTTATAAAATAAATATTAGATGGTGATTAAACAATATAACAATTATATATGTATAGAAATAATTGAAGTGAGAGTATGAGAATTGATTATAAACCTTGTATGAATGAAAGTAGAAGTAAACACAAATCAAACTAAATCTTCAACCCAAAATCCTTATTTAGAAAACCTTAATTTTCCTTGAAAACCCTAGTTTTCTTCCTCTTGTAAACCCTTGATTTTATGAAACCCTAGCCTTGAAATACCCTTGATATACCTTAGATATCAACCCTAAACACACTTGTATGCTTGTAATCTTGATAAAATAAAAACTATGAATTATTTTGTGTGCTCAAAATGAGCCGTGGCCTTTGGTTGTAGAAGGAGAGGATTTTTGTAGTTTTTGCTAAGTGAAATAAGATGTGAATGAAGTCTTGCAAATAGGAGCTTATTTATAGCATAAATATCTTAGAAAACCATTTGATAAAACCATGGTATTAGTGTTGGAATGACTAGTTGTGTAAGAGCCCATGGGGGGGATGGTTTTTGTGTAAGAAAGCATGGCATAAGTCCTTTTATGTAAGAAAGTTTATAGGAGATTGCTTGTATGGCTTATTAAACACATGTGTGATTCTGGAAGCTAATATTTGAATCCATTTCCTTGTGTTTTCTATTACTAGAACCGGCCATGTATGTTTGTGTGGTGAAAGTTTATAAAATTTTTGGTATTGGGTATAATTGTGGGTATTAGATTGAGTGTAGATAGGTAGAATGGTTTACTTGTATGCAAAAAGGTTCCAAGGTGTGAACCGTAAACATTTTACGTAACGTATAAAAATAAAATATGAAAAATTAATTATTATTTTCGTAAAAATAATATAACACTTGCTTGACGTAAACTTTTATTTGTTTGATGTCCGTTTACGTTGATTGATGATTTTTAGTTTACGCGATTTAACTAAACGATTGAAATTAAAAGTAAATGCGTAAAACCATAAAAATAAATAATTGAAAGATTGAAGTCGTAAAATGACCTAAAATAACAGATTGTAATAGTCTTCCCCTGTTAAAGGAGACTTGTCCGCAAGGCTCAAGACATGGCATTGGATGAAGATGCGCGATTGGTGAAGAGGTGCGGATACTTCTTCTTGAATTGATCTTCACGTTCCCATGTAAACTCAGGACCTCTCTTAGAGTTCCATCGAACTTTGATAATGGGGATACGACTTTGCTTTAACCGCTTGACTTCACGATCCATAATTTCCACGGGTTCTTCAACAAAGTGGAGTGTATCATCTATGTGGATCTCATCCAACGGAATCACAAGTGATTCATCGGACAAGCACTTCTTCAAATTGGATACGTGGAAAGTGTTATGAACCCTGCTTAATTATTGAGGAAGTTTGAGTCTGTAAGCAACGGTTCCCACTTTCGCTAACACCTTGAAAGGTCCAATATATCTCGGGTTTAACTTCTCCCGTTTGCCAAAACGGATAACCCCTTTCCAAGGTGAAACTTTTAACATAACCCTATCTCCAACTTGAAATTCCAAAGGCTTACGCCTCACATCAGCGTAACTCTTCTGTCGATCACGAGCAGCTTGAATTCTGCTTTTTATCTGAACGATTTTCTCGGTGGTTTTGTGAATGATTTCTTGACCGGTGAGCTGAACATCTCCGACCTCGGCCCAGCAAACAGGTGAACGACATTTCCGGCCATAAAGTGCCTTAAATGGTGCGGCTTTGATACTTGTATGATAACTATTGTTGTATGAGGACTCAATTAGCGGTAAGTGTCTATCCCAACCATTCCCAAAATCTATCACACAAAAGCGTAACATATCTTCTACAGTTTGGATGGTTCTTTCACTTTGCCTATCAGTCTGCGAATGGTAAGCAATACTCATATCTAATTGAGTACCCAAAGCCTTCTGGAACGACCTCCAAAAATTTAACGTAAATCTACCGTCACGGTCACAAATGATTGAGACTGGTATTCCGTATCTCGTGACCACTTCTTTCCTGTACAGTCTTGTCAATCTCTCCATTGAATCAATTTCTTTCATTGGCAGGAAGTGAGCAGATTTGGTAAGACGGTCAATAATCACCCAAATGTTATCATAACCACTTGACGTCTTAGGAAGCCTGGTGATAAAATCCATGGTGATATTGTCCCACTTCCACTTAGGTATCTCATGTTGTACCAACAAACCAGATGGTTTATGGTGTTCAACTTTGACCTTTAAGCATGTCAAACACTTACTAACATAGGTGGCAATGTCGGTCGTCATGTTGGGCCACCAATATAATTTCTTCATGTCTTGGTACATCTTGTCAGAACCCGGATGAACATAATATTTTGACTTGTGGGACTCATGCATAATCAGAGTCCTTAGATCACCAAAGCATGGCAACCAACTCCTGTTCTTCAAACACAGTGTTTCGTCAGCACATGGTTCCAACTTCTCTTTTCTTATCATACCTCTCACATCTTCAGCCTCAAAGTTTTTTAGTTTCCTTGCCTCAGTCTGAGCGTTCAAAATTTGGTTGGGAAGATCCAAACCAATAGTCATAACTAAGGCTCAAACCCGTAATGGCTTAATTCGTTATTTTCTATTTAAAGCGTCAGCCACTACATTTACTTTTCCTGGGTGATAATGAATTTCGCAATCGTGATCACTAAGCAACTCCAACCAATTACGTTGCCTCATGTTCAACTCCATCTGATCTAGGATGTGTTGTAAGCTTTTGTGATAAGTGAACACGGTACACTTTGTTTTATACAGATAGTGTATCCAAATCTTTAGAGCGAACACTACTGATCCTAATTTCAAATCATGAGTTATGTAATTCTTCTCATAAATCTTTAATTGATGTGACGCATAAGCAATCATCTTCTCGTTCTGCATCAACACAGCACCTAATCCTTTATGTGAAGCATCGCAATAAACTATAAAGTTCTCAGCTCCTTCAGGTAAAGCCAAGATAGATGCAGTGCACAACTTCTCCTTTAATAGTTGGAAAGTTGCTTCTTGTTTGTCACCCCAATCAAACTTAACCTTATTCTGGGTTAGCTTGGTCATTGATTTGGCAATCTTTGAAAATTCTTCAATGAATCTTCGATAGTTACCGATAAGGCCTAAAAATTGATGAATATCTGTTGGAGTCTTAGGAGATGTCCAATCTTTAATAGACTCGATCTTGGCGGGATCCACGTGAATACCTTGACTATCAATCACGTGATCGAGGAACTGTACTTTAGGAATCCAAAATTCACATTTAGAGAACTTGGCATACAACTCCTTCTTCTTAAGCAACTCTAAGATTAACTTAAGATGCTCTTCATGCTCTTGCTTGCTCTTTGAATAGATCAGGATATCATCAATAAAGATAATCATGAATTTGTCCAGATATGGTTTGCACACCCGATTCATGAGGTCCATAAATATTGACGGTGCGTTCGTCAAACCAAAAGGCATAACTTGAAACTCGTAATGACCATAACGAGTCCTGAATGTGGTCTTCGAGATATCTTCTTCACGAACCCTCAACTGATGATAACCCGATCTCAGGTCGATCTTCGAGTAGACACTCGACCCTTGAAGTTGATCGAATAAACTGTCAATTCTTGGAAGTGGATAACGGTTCTATCACACCCCCAAAATGTCACAGCAAAAAGGTAACTAGGGCGAGTGACTTCATAGCATCACAATATACAATAATAAAGAACGACCTCTATATGAGTCATTTTGAAAAGTGTTCATTTGAATTAAACAAAGTGAAATAAGTTTTCAACATAGTACATTACAATACATAACCCTAAAAGTACTAGTAGTTCAAAAGTTACACAAATGATCAACATAATGCAAGAAAAGACTTCATGAATGAGACACCATAAGCAAGCCATAGCATTCAAACACTTAAGAAAAACATTGCTAAAAGTGTCAACAATAAAGTTGGTGAGTCCATAGGTTTATAAAGACTGTAAATGTGAATCACAAGATTTTAAAGCGTGTATGACAATATAATAGATACAAAGTCACACAAAATGCGTTTACTATTATCTAAGCTCATTACACTGAAGCGTTAACCGAGATCGAGAATAAAAACCCTAGCGGGTATTTAACCTGGGACACACGTAACTGAATCAAATGTAACTGCACCCGTTTGACATGTACTCGGTCAAACCTGGCGGGGATGTCAATCCCAATAGATCTATCCATAACATTCGTGCTTACACGAGGTAATTAACGGTTCATGATATAGGGTATACTGTAAATCATAGGTTAATGGGTACTTAGACCAATCTGTAAACGAGTAATTTATACTTGTGTTCAATCGTAAAAACGAGCAATGTAATTTCACCCCGAGTAAATAAGTAGGTAAAATGTGGGGCTATGAAATCTCACCTTAATCAAAGTGAGCGATGAAATAATCACGAAACGTAGAATAGTAATCGGCAAACGTAATAGGAGCACGTAATCCTAACCGCGACCTAAATGAATAATGACGCGGTTTAATGCAAAGTAAAATGATGCAAAAATGACTTTTAGAAAGTTAACATCACCCGCATATGCTTGTGTCATATTTTAGTAAGTTTAGAAATTACGAACGTTAATGTTTCCAATTATATCTGAAATTCATTTCATGACTCAGTGCACTTAGCAAAACCTTAAATGTCTAGTTTTCATTTTTAGTAACTCCTAACGTCGTTCTAATATTGCTTTGATAAACTTCCTAACGCGCCTAAAAATTTTATAAGTACTATACTATTATTCGCTATGGTTTTTATAGTCCAAACGGACCCGAAAACACTCGTAAACACATTTTACTATTCATTTCAGCAACTACATTTTTATAAAATGTGCAGAAAATGTTTTATAGAAGTTATCTAGTTTCCAAGTTGATTTACTCGTTTTTAACACATATTTAGACCTTGAACGTCGCGATTTTATCGTAAAACATAATTCCTGACAACTTTGTAGTTTTATACTTAATCCGGTTTGGACACGAAAAGGGTCAAAACTCAATTTTAAAAAACTGATCAACAGCATATATGTAACGGAAAAGCTGTCAAGTGTATTTGTTTTTCGCCGAACTTAAAATGGCTCTAACTTATTCGTTATACGTCCGTTTTTCTAGTTCTTTATACCGAAATGATCGGGAGAACATATAATAACATAATATTTGAGTTATATCATCTCAAAACATTTTTACAACACGTAAAACGTAGGGGCTATTTAGGACAGTTTACTTTATTACCCAAAATGTGCCGAAATAACCAACCACAACTTCCGCAAAGGCTTAATCTAACCTATTCCCATATACTACTAATCCAAACAATAAATCCACCTCATAACTAACTTAATCCCATCATCAACAAGTTACAAATTTACTAATATCACTAGTTAACATAAAAAAAATAACTAGTTTAGTTTATGAAAAATATAACACAACATATGGGTGATGCTAGTTTTTAAAGAGATTGAATGAACATGAAATGATGTATGAGTATGGAAATATGTATGAAATGAGTTATGTATGCCTACAAAATATTGTGGATGATTGGTGAATAAGAACACAATGAAAACCCTAGATTATCAAGTATAAGCCCTAGCTTATGAAACCCTTTTACTAAAGATCTTGTATAACTCAAACCAAAGTAAGAGAATCCCTTGTTTATTGTTGTTGTTGCTGCGTTTTTTATGAGGTAAAAGGAAGAGGATATGTTTTTTTAAGTGTAGTGAAATGAGAAGGAAAGAAGAAGTTCTAATTGTGTAAGACTTTTGGAAATAATATCTAGTAGATATTTAAAATATCTAGGAAACCAATTAGCACTAATCCATGATAATTAGGGAAATGGGGAGTGGTCTTGTAAGAAAGTTGCTAGATGTGTAAGTAGATTTAGTAGATAAATATCTAGTACATGGTTTTGTGTAAATGAAGCTTGGTATTGATTTGTATATGAATACTTGTAAAGTGGTATGGACTTTGTGTGTATGTATACATATACATACGGCATGGATGGTGTTTATGGATAAGAATTAATAAATTTTTGGGTATTGAGTATAATTGTGGGTATTTGATTGAGTATGGATAGGTAGAATGGTTTACAAGCATGCAAAAAGATTCCAAATTGTGAAACGTAAACATTTTACGTCACGTATAAAAATAAAATAAAATAAGTTAATTATTATTTTTGTAAAAATAATATAATACTTGTTTAACGTAAACTTTTATTTGATTGATGTCGGTTTACGTTGATTGTTGATTTTTAGTTTACGCGATTTAACTAAACGGTTGAAACTAAAAGAAAACGGGTAAAACCCTAAAAATAAATAATTGAAGATTGAAGTTGTAAAATGATCTGAAAATGCGGATTGTCACAGTCTTCTCATGTAAATAGAATTTCGTCCCAAAATTCAGTTTGAGTTGCCTTCCGGTGTGGTGTTTGGGAAGAGGTGAGGGTATTTGCTTCGAAACTGGTCTTCACATTCTCAAGTAAATTCAGGACCTCTCCTGGAATTCCATCGAACTTTAATAATTGGTATACGTCTTTGCTTGAGTTGCTTGACCTCGCGGTCCATGATTTCTACTAGTTTTTTGACAAAGTTAAGTTTACCGTCTATTTGGATCTCTTCTAGAGGTATGACGAGTGTTTCGTCGGATAAGTACTTCTTTAGATTGCACACATGAAAGACATTGTGAACACTACTTAGTTCTTGCGGTAGCTCAAGTCGATAAGCTGCGAGACCAATCTTTGCTAAGATTTTGAACGGTCTAATGTATCGGGGGTTCAACTTTCCACGCTTTCCAAAACGGATCACTCCTTTCCAGGGTGAAACTTTTAACATGACCTTGTCTCCAACTTGGAATTCAAGGGGCTTACGCCTCTTATCAGCATAACTCTTTTGTCGGTCACGTGCTGCCTATATTCGGTTTCGGATTTGAATGATCTTCTCAGTTGTTTCGTAAATGATTTCTGGATCGGTGAGTTAAGCGTCTCCGACTTCGGCCCAACAATTAGGTGAACGACACTTTCGACCATAAAGTGCTTCAAATAGTGCAGCCTTGATGCTGGTGTGATAACTATTGTTATATGAGAATTCTACCAAAGGTAGGTGTCTGTCCCAACCCTTTCTAAAGTCGATCACACGGGCTCTTAGCATGTCTTACAATGTCTGTATTGTCCTCTCGCTTTATCCATCAGTTTGTGGGTGATAGGCAGTGCTCATGTCTAGTCGAGTTCCCAAAGCATCCTGAAGCGACTTCCAAAATCTCAAGGTAAATCGACCATCACGGTCAGAAATAATCAATATCGGCACTCCGTGTCTTGAGACTACTTCTTTCAAGTACAACCTCGTCAATTTCTCCATCTGGTCAGTCTTTTTCATGGGCAAGAAATGAGATGACTTTGTAAGACGATCAACTATGACCTAAATCGTGTCATATCCACTTGATGTCCCCGGTAAACCCGTAATAAAGTCCATCGTTATTCTTTCCCATTTCCATTGTGGTATTTCTGGTTGTATCAATAGACCGGATGGTTTCTGACATTCGACTTTAACCTTCGAACATGTCAAGCACTTACTGACGTAAGTGGTAATGTCAGCCTTCATGTTTGGCCACCAATATAGTTTCTTCAAATCCTGGTACATCTTGTCTGAACCCGGATGGATTGAATACTTTAACTTATATGATTCATGCATAATCAAAGCTTTTAAGTCACCAAAACAAGGTAGCCAACTTTTGTTTTTAAAACATAATGTTCTGTCTGTACGGGTTTCAAATTTCTTCTCGATCATACCACCTAAGTCTTTAGATTCGATGTTTTCAACTTGCATTGCTTCGGCTTGAGAGTTTAAAATTTGCTTGGTAAGGTTCAAACCAATAGTCATAACTAAGGCCCGAACCCTGAGAGGCCTAATCCTCTCCTTCCTACTCAGTGCATCTGCTACGATGTTTGCTTTTCTAGGGTGATAACAAATTTCACAATCCTAATCACTGAGCAATTCTAACCAACGTCGTTGCCTCGTGTTAAGTTCTTTCTGATCTAGGATATGTTGCAAGCTTTTGTGATCGGTAAACACAGTACACTTTGTACCGTACAGATAGTGTCTCTAAATCTTCAGGGCAAACACGACTGTTCCTAATTCCAGATCATGTGTTGTATAGTTCTTCTCGTGAATCTTTAGTTGTTTGGACGCATACTTAATGACTTTCTCTCTTTGCATTAGAACGGAACCTAAACCCTTATGCAACGCGTCACAATATACTACAAAGTCATCGCTACCTTTAGGTAGTGCCAAAATTGGTGCGTCACAGAGTTTTTGCTCTTCTTCCCAGTCAAACTTTTTATTCTTCTGTGTCAAATCAGTTAAAGATTTGGCAATCTTCGAGAATCCTTCGATGAATCTCCGGTAGTAGCCAGCAAGACCTAAGAATTGGCATATCTCGGTAGGAGTGGTAGGAGATGCCCAATCCTTAAAAGCCTTAATCTTTGCGGGATCCACGTGAATGCCTTTACTATCAATCACGTGTCCAAGAAATTGTACCATTTTTATCCAAAATTCACACTTGGAAAATTTAGCGTACAATTTCTCCTCCTTACGTAGCTCCAAGATTGTCTTTAAATGTCTTTCGTGTTCTTCTTCGTTGCGAGAGTAAATGAGAATATCATCGATGAACACGATCACAAACTGATCAAGTAGGATTTGCACACGCGGTTCATGAGATCCATAAACACAGCCGGTGTGTTGGTTAACCCAAAAGGCATTACTTGAAATTCATAGTGACCGTAACGGGTTCTGAAAGCCGTCTTAGAAACATCTTCCTCTCTAACTCTTAATTAATGATAACCCGATCTTAGGTCAATCTTTGAGTAGACGCTCGACCCTTATAATTGGTCGAACAAATCGTCAATTCTAGGTAACGGATATCGATTCTTCACGATAAGTTTGTTCAACTCACGGTAATCAATGCACATCCTGAAAGATCCGTCCTTATTCTTGACAAATAGGACAGGAGCTCCCAAAGGCGAGGAACTTGGTCTAATGAACCCTTTGTCCGAAAGTTCCTTTAATTGATCCGATAATTCTTTCATCTTGGCTGGTGCTAATCTGTAAGGCGCACGTGTAACTAGTGCAACTCCAGGCACCAAATCAATTTGAAATTCGACCTGACGTGCAGGTAAGAGTCCAGGTAAGTCTTCAGGAAAGATTTCCGGGAAAGCTCTCACGATAGGGAAGTCTTTGAGTTGCTTCTCTTATGTTCCCTTCTTCGTTACTTGAATCAGGAACACTGGACTTCCTTTATCTATGTATTTCTGAGTTTTGATACATGAAATAATGCTCATTCTAGATTCGCCTCTAACTCCGCTTCTAACTCCTTGTATTACCAGCACTTCGTTCTTGTAAGGAATACGAACTTGTTTCTCGTGACATGCGATTACTCCATGGTATTCTGACAACCAATCCATTTCAATTATGACGTCAAAGCTTTCAAGTTTTATGGGTATTAGATCAATGTTGAAGGGATGGTTTTGAAAATTTAAGGTACACCCTCGTAAGATGGTATCGGTTGCTACAGACTTCCCGTCGACTAATTCAACATAGTACATAGTATCTAGAGTAGTGGGTACAATTTTAAGGTATTTACTAAAAGTGGTCGACGCGAAACTCCTATCAGCACTGGAATCAAACAAGACAGATGCATAATGATCATTGATGAGGAACGTACCTGTGACAACATTGTTGTCCTGGACAGCTGCATCTCCTCCTAACCCATACAATCTAGGATGAGCTCCATTTCCATTCTGGTTTCCCTCAGCATTGTTTCCTCCATTTTGGTTTCCTTGGTTCTGGTTCTGGTTGCCACGATTCTGGTTACCTCGGATCTGGTTTCCTCAGCCTTGGTTTCCTTCTTTTGGACATTCATTCAGGTAATGCCCTCTCTTTCTACAACCATAGCAGGTAGGTGTGTTCCTTTGGTTGTTTTAGTTTCCCCGATTCGTTGCTCGGGCAGCCGATCTACAATCTCTGTCCATATGGCCTGCCCTGCCACAGTTATTGCAATTGGTTAGGCAAGGTCCATTGTGATGACGGTTACACTTGTTGCAGTAGGGTAGGTTTCCTACATACTTACCCTTGTCAGTTTGCCCAGCAGTGTAAACCCTGGCCACTTCTTGACGTTTGTTCTGGTTGTAGTTGTTGTTGTTGTTATTTCCTTCCCACTTCCTCTTGTTACCAGTAGTCTTTTCACCCATATCTTGTACCACTTGATCCATCAGGCCTTGCGCCATAGTGATGGTCTCATGAATGTCCGTCGGCTTTGATGAAGTCACATTTCCTTTGATGTTCTGACTCAACCCTCCAATGTAACGTTCAATCATTCGTGCCTTAGGTGTGACCATTTTCGGGCAAAGCAATGCCAATTCCTGGAAACGTTGAGTGTAGGCAATGATGTTTGTGCCTTTCAACTTCAGATTCCATAATTCAGATTCTATTTTATGCACCTCACTTCGAGGGCAGTACTTCTTGATCAACATCAGCTTAAATTCACTCCATGGGATTGCATTTGTAGCATCAATACCTATTGTCCTGACATACGAATTCCAACATGTCAGCGCACCATCCAGCATTGTGCACGCGCATACTTTACATTATCACCATCCGCAACCTTGCTAACTTGAAAATTTGATTCGAGTTAGTTCAACTGCACCTTCAGTTCCACTGAAATTCCCTTGCATGCAACTGCGAAATTCCTTGTAAGAACATGTACGAGTAGTGGTTCCAGTTACGTTGGTTGCTTCCTGAGTGGTAGATTGGTTGGCTTCCATAGCAGCAAGTGCGTCAGCCACACGTTGAGTAACAAACTGGTCCAGCTCGGTTTGGTTGACTCCACCTTGATTGCTTGGGTTTTGGGTTGTTGCAGATCGTCGAGTGCGTGCCATTGTTCTATAACCAAAGGTTTATATAAGTATGTAATATACAAGACAAGTGCAAAAATATACGCAAGATAAGGTAAGTACGTATATAGATCATGAAGGCAAGTAGTGTAACAAGTAGTGTATGCTTATGAAGAAGATTTATGTGATGCAATGTTTATGGAAACGGTTATAGTCTAGGTAAGATATACAACCTAGTTCTCTATAACCCTGGCTCTGATTACCAATATATCACACCCCCAAAATGTCGCAGCGGAAAGGTAACTGGGGCGAGTGACTTCATAGCATCACAACACACAGTAATAAAGAGACCTCTATGTGAGTCGTTTTGAAAAGTGATCATTTAAATTAAACAAAGCGGAATAAGTTTTCAACAGAGTACATTACAATACATAACCCCAAAAGTACTAGTAGTTTAAAAGTTACACAAATGATCAACATAATGCAGGAAAAGACTTCATGAATAAGACACCATAAGCAAGCCATAGCATTCAAACACTTGAGAAAAACATTGCTAAAAGTGTCAACAATAAAGTTGGTGAGTTCATAGGTTTATAAAGACTGTAAATGTGAACCACAAGATTTTAAAGCGTGTATGAAAATATAACAGATACAAAGTCACACAAAATGCGTTTACTATTGTCTAAGCTTATGACACCGAAGCGTTAACCGAGATTGAGAATAAAAGCCCTAGCGGGTGCTTAACCTGGGACACCCGTAACTGAATCAAATGTAACTGCACCCGTTTGACATGTACTCAGTCAAACCTGGCGGGGATGTCAATCCCAATAGATCTATCCATAACATTCGTGCTTACACGAGGTAATTAACGGTTCATGATAAAGGGCATACTGTAAATCATAAGTTAATGGGTACTTAGACCAATCCGTAAATGACTAATTTGTACTTGTGTTCAATCGTAAATACGAGCAATGTAATTTCACCATGAGTAAATAAGTAGGTAAAATGTGGGGCTATGAAATCTCACCTTAAGCAAAGTGAGCGATGGAATAATCACGAAACGTAGAATAGTAATCGGCAAACGTAATAGGAGCACGTAATCCTAACCGCGAACTAAATTAATAATGACGCGGTTTAATGCAAAGTAAAATGATACAAAAATTACTTTTAGAGAGTTAACATCACCCGCCTATGCTTGTGTTATATTTTAGTAAGTTTAGAAATTACGAACGTTAATGTTTCCAATTATATCCGAAATTCATTTCATGACACAACGCACTTAGCAAAACCTTAAATGTCTAGTTTTCATTTTTAGTAACTCCTAACGTCGTTCTAATATTGCTTTGATAAACTTTCTAACGCGCCTAAAAAATTTATAAGTACATTCGCTATGGTTTTTATAGTCCAAACGGACCCGAAATCACTCGTAAACACATTTTACTATTCATTTCAGCAAGTACATTTTTATAAAATGTGCAGAAAATGTTTTATAGAAGTTATCTAGTTTCCAAGTTGATTTACTCGTTTTTAACACATATTTAGACCTTGAAAGTCGCGATTTTATAGTAAAACATCATTCCTGACAACTTTGTAGTTTTATACTTAAGCCGGTTTGGACACGAAAAGGGTCAAAACTCAATTTTAAAAAACTGATCAGCAGCATATATGTAATGGAAAAGCTGTCAAATGTATTTGTTTTTCGCCGAACTTAAAATGGCTCTAACTTCTTCATTATACGTCCGTTTTTCTCGTTCTTTATACCGAAATGATCGGGAGAACATATACTAACATAATATTAGTGTTTTATCATCTCAAAACGTTTTTACGACATGTGAAACGTAGGGGTTGTTTAGGACAGTTTACGTTATTACCCGAAATGTGCCAAAATAGCCAACCACAACTTCCGCAAAGGCTTAATCTAACCTATTCCCGTATACTACTAATACAAACAACAAATCCACCTCATAACTAACTTAATCCCATCATCAACAAGTTACAAATTTACTAATATCACTAGTTAACATAAAAAAATAACTAGTTTAGTTTATGAAAAATATAACACAACATATGGGTGATGCTAGTTTTTAAAGAGATTGAATGAACATGAAATGATGTATGGGTATGGAAATATGTATGAAATGAGTTATGTATGCTTACAAAATATTGTGGATGATTGGTGAATAAGAACACAACGAAAACCCTAGATTATCAAGTATAAGCCCTAGCTTATGAAACCCTTTTACTAAAGATCTTGTATAACTCAAACCAAAGTATGAAAATCCCTTGTTTATTGTTGTTGTTGCTGCGTTTTTTATGAGGTAAAAGGAAGAGGATATGTTTTTTTTAAGTGTAGTGAAATGAGAAGGAAAGAAGAAGTTCTAATTATGTAAGACTTTTGGAAATAATATCTAGGAGATATTTAAAATATCTAGGAAACCAATTAGCACTAATCCATGATAATTAGGGAAATGGGGAGTGGTCTTGTAAGAAAGTTGCTAGATGTGTAAGTAGATTTAGTAGATAAATATCTAGCACATGGTTTTGTGTAAATGAAGCTTGGTATTGATTTGTGTATGAATACTTGTAAAGTGGTATGGACTTTGTGTGTATGTATACATATACACACGGCATGGATGGTGTTTATGGGTAAGAATTAATAAATTTTTGGGTATTGAGTATAATTGTGGGTATTTGATTGAGTGTAGATAGGTAGAATGGTTTACATGCATGCAAAAAGATTCCAAATTGCGAAACGTAAACGTTTTACGTCACGTATAAAAATAAAATATAAAAAGTTAATTATTATTTCGTAAAAATAATATAATACTTGTTTGACGTAAACTTTTATTTGATTGATGTCGGTTTACGTTGATTGTTGATTTTTAGTTTACGCGATTTAACTAAACGGTTGAAATTAAAAGAAAACGGGTAAAACCATAAAAATAAATAATTGAAGATTGAAGTCGTAAAATGACCTGAAAATACGAATTGTCACAGGTTCTTCACCGTTAGCTTATTTAATTTCTGGTAATCGATGCACATCCGGAATGATCCATCCTTCTTCTTGACAAACAAGACCGGAGTTCCCTAAGGCAAGGAACTGGGTCTTATGAAGCCTTTGTCGGAAAGCTCTTGCAGTTGATCCAAAAATTCTTTCATCTCGGACGGAGCTAATCGATAAGGCGCCCGTGCTATAGGTGCAGCACCAGGTATCAAATCAAATTGAAATTCCACTTGTCGGGTTGGTGGAATACCCGGCAAGTCCTCGGGAAATACTTTGGGAAAGTCTCCAACAATTAGTACATCTTCAAGTCGCTTCTCCTCCGACTTGTCTTCAGCCTTCTTTGTGGTAACATGTGCCAAAAAGACATGGCATCCTTTCAGCAAGTACTTTTGAGTTTTGGTGCACGAGATGATGTTTAATCGAGACTCGTGTCCATTGTTACTTTTGTCACCACGAACAATTAAGATTTCATTCCCTAAGGGAATACGAACGATCTTCTCATCACAGATGATTATGGCATGATACATTAATAACCAATCCATACCAATTATGACGTCAAAACTACCAAGTTCTACGGGCATTAAGTCGATGTTGAATGAATGATTTAAGAAGTTTAAATTGCAACACCGTATGATAGTATTAACTCTAATTATTTTTCCGTCGGCTAGTTCGACATCATAATCATGGTCGAGTATAGATGGAACAATATCAATTAGGGAACTAAATGCAGTAGACAATAAACTCCTATCGGCACCGGTAGCAAATAAGATAGAAGCATAGCGGTTGTTTAGGAGGAACGTACCCATAACGACATTGGCGCCTGGGTTTTTCCATGCATTTCCCACTGCATAAGCCCTTACTTGTGCTCTACCGTCCCCAGCCTGATTTCCATGGTTGTTATTCTTCACTTTTGGGCAATCTTTCTTGTAATGCCCCTGAACTCTACACTCAAAGCAAGTGACAACCCTCCGATTCGCCCCGAGGGTTCTCTGGTTGTTAGCAGTAGCAGTTGGACTTCTATAATCATGGGCCAGATGGCCAACTTTCTTGCAGTTGTTGCACTTGGGAGCACACTGCCCATTGTGATGGTAGTTGCAATTTGTGCACAGAGGTAGAGATCTTTTGTACTCTCTCTTCTCACCAGGCCCAGCAATGTAGGCCCTCGCTACATTTTGTGTTTTCCATGTCATTTCATAAGAAGCATCATGACCAAGTGTCTTGACGTGGGAATTCCACCACGCCATAGCACTGCCAAGTAGAGTGCAAGTATCAAACTTGATTTGACACACAACGGTGCAGTTGCTTATGTGGAATACATATTTCATTTTCTCAAACCACTGACTCAAACCGACGACTCCCTCAGTACCCTTATAGTTAAGGGGTTGGCATTTCAAGAAGTCACTATAGGTGCACTCACGAGTAGCGCGCTCTGTCCTTTTGCCAGTTCCTAAATTATGGCTGTCATCTCCATTTCTATTGTTTCTGGTTACTTCGTACTCAGCCAAAGAGTCAGCTACGCCTTGGGCTATTAATCCCTTGATAGCGACATCAGTTATAGGGGTGGTGGTTTTCTTTGGATCCATTTTATTCAAAATCACAAAAAAATATAATACACGTTAGATTTCATACAATCATAAACGCGACATGACATATGCATAATATATAAAATGAGATCACAGCACACAGTGAAATATACAACTGAAGCGAGATCAACAATGACATAAATAAATTGACATTCATATATAACAATATTGATAACATACATGATAGTTTTGGTTACAAAATGAAAAATACAAGATTCCTACGCCTACTAGCTGGGAGTTACCCATAATACTTAGCAGGCTATACATGATAGCTAAATGACTGAATGTAAAACTAGCAACTACTGCCGGTGTACTCCGCACCATTATGGTGTGCTGGGTCTCTAGCCTCCAATGCATGAATGCGTCCATAAGCTATAGTTACCATATCACCTACCTCCTGCCTCTACTACTTCATCCAGTCGTGCTGAGTCCAAAGTGTCCTAACCTAAGCCTCTAATATTGTAATACGAGCCTCCTATGCCTTGATAAGAGTCTCCAAAGTCATGCTCTTATCCTCTGAAAAGAGACCATGCCTCACGGGAATACATAGCCTCTCGCTCGAAAGCAAAATACATAGAGCTTAAGTATCGCCTGTCTCTATGAAACATGTTGATCTGAGCTCTCAAAAAAGCTCGATCATCCTGGGCATCCTCGTGCCGTACATACATCTCCTTGGTCTCCTTCCTGAGAGTGGTGGCAAGATCTGTCACCCTCTCGTCGACCTCCTCTAGGGTGGTCGGTGCCCTCTCCTCAGCATCCCTAATGCTGGCATCTAGAGTATCAATAAATCCATAGTCAGTACCATAGGTTAAATCAGGTCCAGTCTGTCTAGCAGCAGCAGCTGCCGAGCTCTCCTCGACCTCAAACCTGGGAGCAGGAGCAATGAGACATAACCTCTTTCGAAACGGCATATTCGCCGTAGGAATATCACTCCTACAATCAGCAGATGGTAAAAACAAGGGTGGTGATGGTATAGGTAGTGGTGGAGATAGTATTTGAGGGAGTGGGAATAATAGTGGTGATAATGAAGATGGTGGTGGTGATGGAGGTATGGGTGCAGAAGCATACTCAACAATGAGTGCCTCAGTAGATGTTTCCATAGGTGGCTGAGGTATGACAGTCTTTCGTGCCCTACAAAGACCAGTGGACGATAAAGGTACAACAATACGAGGTGATTTGGGTGGTGGTGGTGTAGCAGCAGACTCGTCGGTCTCAAAGGGTTTCGTCTCCTCAACTGAGGGGACAGAGTCAATAACAGGTAGTGTAAAGTCGGCCGGAGCTAGATACTCTTCCTTTTCCTCATCATCATCATCCTTAGAGGACTCCTCCTCCTCATCATCATCCCCTTCATCAACAGGATAATCAGGGGGATCCTCCTCAAGGTCCTCCTCTGGGTCATCCTCTGGATCAGAGTCAGCAACATAGCCCGGTGATAGGGCGGTGGGTGAAGCATCAGCAGGTAGAGGTTGATCCTCAACTGGTATCTCATCGTTAGATGGAGCTAGATACTTCAGATACTCGGAACCACGCACATAATTAGGTGATGGTGGTGCCTGCTCAGGGGCCTATAGAGCAGCCTCCTCATATGGATCCATCGCAGGAATACTCCAAGATCGCTCAACAGATGAAATGGATGTGTAAGTAACTGTAGCATGCGACTCTGACGAAGACATGACTACTGTAACAACCCAAAAAGAGTATATATTTAAGACAAATGTATGTAATATACGTAATTGATGAAGTGTCATTTTATATACTTTTTCAGGGTCATTTAACCCCCAAAATCGTGTGTTTATGCCCAAAATAGGTACTTAATCATTCATTTTCAGGTATTTCTTATTTGGAAGACATTTTGATGAATTACACGTGACTTGGGCTCATTTGGAGAAGAAACAGATGAGATTACAAACCAACACCAAGACTCTTGAAGATTTGTGCTCACAGAGCCTGGAGATGGCATCATAAGCCATACACGATGTCGTCATAACTCATCAAGTGACAGCGTCACATATTTCAAGACGGCGTCAGCCCGCACCGACTCAAACGCAGATCTAAAAGATTCATTTTGATTAAAACGCGACGTTGTCACGTCGATTTTCTTATATATACAAACCCGAATTTAGGGTTTTGAGTGTGTAACTTTAGAATAAAAAGAGGGTACGAACCCTTGTTCGTTTAGCAGCTGTAGGAGACGATTTTAGGGCTTAAAAACCCTATTGTACCTCTTCCAATTCATGTTTTAATTAAGTAAGGTTTACTTAATCATTTAATATGTCTATGTGTTGTGTGATTTATTGCTCTTGCTTTATTCTTAACATGCTTGGCTAAACCTATTATTGTGTTTATTTATGATTGTATAAAACCTAGAATATAGATCTTAGTGGTGTTGCTCCTTGTGATGGATGTGCACATTAGGTCTTAGAAAACCAACTTTCTGTCTATAATCGTTGTTGATATGTCTAGGGAAACGTGATTGTGTAGAAAGGATACCATCGGGTAACAGTCTTCATACTACATTGCCCCTTAATATAGTTGATCCACTTTTAATGTATTTCACATGCACTTAGTAAACTCCTAGGGGCCGTGTAATAGTCTTCATACTACATTGCACGTGTGTTGCTCTAGCAGCATACTAAGTAGACGGCGGGTTTGTGTAATTCGTTCATGCTTTAAGAAATAATTACATAGATCATCATAAGTGTGACAAGGCAACAACATTAGGAGAAGCAATATAGGGAGTAAGACATGATTAAATAGACACAATCTTTTATCTTATTGTTATCACCATTAGTTTAGATTATTATTTAGTTTAATAGCTAAAACCAAACCACTCACTCAATTATATGATTTTACCTTCTTTCATAAAATACAAAAACACAAAAAGAATCTTCCCTCAACCCTTAGAATTCTGTTAGACCGTGATCAAGCCTTCCCAACCTATTCCTCGAGTGAACGATAAACAACCCTGAGTCTTGCCCATACTACACTACAACGATTAGGTGCACTGCCTAGGGAGTTGTAAAACTTCTCATGTTGAAGTCATACGACAACCGCACAACAAGTTTTTGGCGCCGCTGCCGGGGAATAGTTAGGTTTTGATCATAGTTTAGCTTAGTTCTACTCGCTTGAATCCCTTCAAGTGAGAATTTAATTTCCTTATATTAGCTTTCTCATAGTCTATCTTTTCTTTGTGCCCTTTGTTTTGTAAATCACTCTTTCGTTCACCATCATGTGATATGATTGACACCAATTCGCACCTTTACTAAAACCCTCCACGAAAACACCTACCTTCCCTTTCTTAAAGATATACTTGGTGTTCTCAACAAACATCATAGATGAACCTATTACGTTTGCGTGGACTCATTTCAATTAACCTTTAATCTATGAGTCCATCATCATGGCCTCGATTTATGGTTCCACTAGCTCATTTCTTTTATCATCCGTTGCAATAATACCCAAATGGACCTTGACTTTGCAGCAGACGGGAACCTTAGGGAATTAAGTGGTGAAGAGGCGTGGGAAACCATTGAAAACTATGCCCACGGTCAAAAAGAATGGGTTAACCCACCAAACATTATTTCTGAACAGGAAATAGAGAATTTAAAGGTTCATGCAAATAGATTATTTGGAAATGAAAATGTTTGGGTTCAGATGCATAGAGGTATAACATGGGATAAGGTGGAAAATCTGAACCCATAAAGTACCCCACAAGTCCTCCCTTATTTGAGGAATACACACCACCTGCGACTTACCCGAAAGAAGTAAAAGAGACTTTAGGAATCCCGATTGAGGTAGTATCTTTAGTGGAAAACACCATTGAGGATTGAGGCTTGAATTACTTGTAATCATGACATTCTCTTAGCTCTAAGAAATTCTAGTATTGATGAACGGAGCCTCAACCACATCCTTACCCAATTTGTCTATCTTTACGGATGTATGGTCTAGGAGAAGAAAGAGGCCCCGAACCACCCATCAAACCACATAGTCCGGATAGTTGTAGGATGAAGGAAGTAGATAGATTAACCATTAATACACCACCTTCACCTCACGTGGCATCTTTCTACCTTAAGGGAATGCTTATTTCTTTCTCGTCCATGCATCGATGATCCTAAGAAACATTATGGATTTAAACCGGGTTTATTAAGAAAAAGTGCATCCCTAGGTGTTGATATTTCAAATTGGGAGATGTTTGATGATGATTGGGGATTAGAATCTAAGGAAGTTTCTCATATAGGAAAAGAACTTAGTTTATTTGATAGGCCAAATGAAGTAGAGAGAGGTAGAATTCCAGAACCACGCTATTTAGAGTCTATTCTTCAACAACAAATTTCTCAACATATGGCTCCTTCTCATCACGATGGTATGTACCGTTACTATCACCCGCACTTGAACTCAAGTGTAGGGGAACCTTCCCATTTATCTGTTAAATGAGGGTAGAGTCAGGCTCGTGACTCGAACAAAAACAAGCGTTTTTTAGGAGGCAACCCAATGTTTACTTTTATCGCATATTAGGAGTGTCTTGTATGTTTTAATTCTTTATAGTTTGTTTATTATGTTTGAATTAGTTTGTAATCATGCTTTGTTTGTCTGTAACTTTGTCTTAATTTCAATCAAAGGTATTTTACAAACAATAAGTGTAGGGGAATTTATCCGGCTTTTAAGCCAAAATTCAAACATGTTAAATGAATTATTTAGATTAATTCGCGTCGGTATCGAGTCATATGATTGAATTGTTAATTCTCAGGTTTTATACAGCAATTTATACAGAAACTAACTTATGGAATCAAGTGCAGGAAATTTTTCAACAAAAACAAAAATTTCGTTTTCATAGACGGTGGAGACGGGTGCGATGATAACTCGACGCCCGTCAACTACGACACCCTGTGACGGGGTCATCACCAAATCCGACGCGTCAAACCCCTGGATCCAGAAAAAATCAAAGATTAGTTTTTTAATTGCTTTTGGAAGAAATAAAACTTGTTGTACATTTATTATAGGTATTTATTTGTTATTAAACCTGCAAAAAAACCTAATAGTTTAACAACTCTTTCATCCTAGCCTATCGAGTCGACCTAAATTCATATTGTTATTGGTATAATGCACTGTTATTGGCCTGGTTAGTTTTCTTCGTTCTTTGATGACATGTTATATTTGATGAGAGAAGCTTGGTTGTTCTTAGGAAGTTTCTTGGATGTTCTCGGAGGACGATTTAAAACAGTTATCGCATGTTCTTCTCATTATTGAGTAAACCCAGGGGAAGTCTAGTTTCTTTTCCCTGTTTTTTTCCATTTTATCTGTTTTAACGGGTACTTCCAGAGAACATTGGGGACAATGTTCAAAATAAGTGTAGGGGGAAAATAAGCCTTAGAAACTATTCTTTCATTTGTCATTTGCTTTGTCCTTAAAAAGATGGGTAATATATCGAAACATAGCATAAAAGGGTGATTTTTACCAAAATTTAATTTTTTTTACGACACATACCAACGAAAACCGAGTATTACTAGCGTCCCATGGATAGGAATTTATATGACTAGCACAATAACCCTTAAAATTCCACCCCAAAAATGTGAGGTTCGCCCTTAGATCTTTAGGAATTCGGGTACCTATCGTCGGTAACCCAAGATGATTTTATCTTTACCCGGTTCGAGTTAAGGAGTGAGCAGTCACATGTGTCTATTCTGTCGTTACGGATGTGTACGTGTGGTCTTCGTCGCCTTTTCTGGAATGTCTGGTGTTAGTAAAATTCATATGAGTGTACCGGTAGTATATTAAATTCTAGAACTTGTTTTAGTGATGCATCTGATGACCGCATTGTATGTATTAGGATTTGCTTGATAAGAGGCATTAGGATTAACCCATGTTTTAAACTTGTAATTGTTATGATGGTCACCTCGATCATATAACTATCCCACACCCTTGCCATGCACTCACCTTTAGTGCAGGATACCCTAGTACAACCCTCCGAGCCTATCCTTTTTCATGGTTCTCGTAATTTTCTGGTTAATCTGGACTATTAATGAAGAGCATTGACACCCTTAAAACCTATCGTTAACCCAAAAAGCTTAAGCCTACCTTTTATGTTAATCTCTTTTGTACATTATTGTGATAACCCAAGTTAATTATATTGAGTACACGGTTGCTAAGTCCTTTTCCTTGTAAATACAGTTTTGGGACGATTGGGATTCATGGTAGTATTTTTTTCGCGAAAGAATGAGGAAGAAAAGTTATATGTTTATCAAATGATATCCATGTTATTTGATCCACTCAAAGCGGGTTTATTAGTTAGATTGTAATTATCGAGCATGTAAAAGCTCAAGTGTAGGGGTACGTGTTATAAACCCCATGTGATGTATTATGTCTTAAAAAAAGAGAAAAGAAAAAGAAAGAGATTGATGTAGAGTTGTGTAGAGTTTGTATATCTTCATCCGAGTCTTGGCTTAGCAGCCAAACCAGGCGTGTATTCGTAAAACATAATGTAGCTAACCTTCCAATCAAATTCACCCAAAGTACCACCGAATGTATCCCATCCGTTTCCGTTTCCATTATATGTTATCTTACACCTACACCCCACAACCCTTTAAAAAGACCTATTTAGATAGTAATTGAATAAATGCTTGCTCTAGCGGTGGAGGTTTTTAATCCTTTACCATGCATATGGGTAATTTATATTGTATGGGAAAAGTAATGGTATGACTTTTCTGTTTCCCCCATATGTTATAATTTTTATTACACTACGAGTAAAGTTGAGAATCCAAATACTTATGTGAGATGCTAGTATATACTTTATGTTCTTTTAATTACGAGGTCTAGAAGGTTGTGTTGTAGAATATTTTTAAAGAGTAGGTAAAATGACCCCTCATATTGTTATTGTCTAGGTAGAAAAGCCCATTTGCTTGAGGACAAGCAAATCCCAAGTGTAGGGGTATTTGATGAGGTGTCATTTTATACACTTTTTCGGGGTCGTTTAACCCCTAAAATCGTGTGTTTATGCCCAAAATAGGTACTTAATCGTTCCTTTTCAGGTATTTCTCATTTGGAAGACATTTGGATGAATTAAACGTGACTTGGGCTCATTTGGAAGAAACAGACGAGATTATAAACCAACACCAAGACTCTTGAAGATTTTTGCTCATAGAGCCTGGAGACGGCGTCACAAGCCATACACGACACCGTCACCCACCACCCCCTCTTCAAGTGACCGGCCGTTCCCCCACACCCCCCCCGGCCCCGCCAACAACCATTCCCAACGCCAACGCACCCCCTCCCCCCTCACCGCCCCCCACCACCGATCTTATATCCTTACCATCGGCGTCACGATTAAAACGCGACGCCGTCGCGTCGATTTTCTTATATATACAAACCCGAATTTAGGGTTTTGAGTGTGTAACTTTAGAATAAAAAGAGGGTACGAACCCTAGTTCGTTTAGCAGCTGTAGGAGACGATTTTAGGGCTTAAAACCCTATTGTACCTCTTCCAATTCATGTTTTAATCAAGTAAGGTTTACTTAATCATTCAATATGTCTATGTGTTGTGTGATTTATTGCTCTTGCTTTATTCTTAACATGCTTGGCTAAACCTATTATTGTGTTTATTTATGATTATATGAAACCTAGAATGTAGATCTTAGTGGTGTTGCTTCTTGTGATGGATGTGCACGTTAGGTCTTAGAAAACCAGCTTTCTGTCTATAATCGCTGTTGATATGTCTAGGGAAACGTGATTGTGTAGAAAGGATACCATCGGGTAACAGTCTTCATACTACCTTGCCCCCTAATATGGTTGATCCACTTTTAATGTATTTCACATGCACTTAGTAAACTCCTAGGGGCCGTGTAATAGTCTTCATACTACCTTGCATGTGCGTTGCTCTAGCGGCATACTAAGTAGACGGCGGGTTCGTGTAATTCGTTCATGCTTTAGGAAATAATTACATAGATCATCACAAGTGTGACAAGGCAACAACACTAGGAGAAGCAATCTAGGAAGTAATACATGATTAAATAGACACAATCTTTTATCTTATTGTTATCACCATTAGTTTAGATTATTATTTAGTTTAATAGCTAAAACCAAACCACTCTCTCAATTATATGATTTTACCTGCTTTCATAAAATACAAAAAGAATCTTCCCTCAACCCTTAGAATTCTGTTAGACCGTGATCAAGCCTTCCCAACCTATTCCTCGAGTGAACGATAAACAACCCCGAGTCTTGCCCATACTACACTACAACGATTAGGTGCACTGCCTAGGGAGTTGTAAAACTTCTCGTGTAGAAGTCATACGACAACCGCACATCAGTAATATAATATAAACACGTATATCGATCATGTAAGCAGTCAATGCAAACAAATAGTGTATGTATGTCCGTGAAAAACTTTAGTATGATGCAATGTTTGTGAAAACGGTTATAGTCTAGGTAAGATATGTAACCTAGTTCTCTATAACCTTGGCTCTTGATACCAATCTGTAACACCCTCAAATTGGGTCGCAGCGGAATAAGGGTCCGGAAGTGTTACTTCATAATACAATAGCACAAGATATGAGAACGACCTCTAAATGAGTCGTTTTAAAAGATACATTTGATTGATTGAAATGTTTGCTACAAAAGCTCCAAGCTTTAATCGTTCATTGTTGTGAAAACATAAAAATTTTGATACATAACAGAATGTCCCAAAATGTAATGCAGTAAATCTTTAGTGAAATTTGACTTCAAAATGATGCTTCCAAATGTATCCATGTTGTGCACTTATTGACCTGAGAAAAACATGCTTAAAAACGTCAACATAAAGTTGGTGAATTCACAGGTTTGTGTATGTATAAAGTAGGACCGCAAGATGCAAAGTGTATGACAATGTAACACATACAAAATCACAAAAGTAATTACGAATGCACTAAGCTCATGACACTGACGCTACAACATGTATGTCTGCAAATTAATGCCAATAATGTGCCCGTGTAGATGTTCGACCCGCAACATCCAAATCCGACATGGTATACGTCCGTTAGTTCGGTACACCGAAGCTAGTGAGCGCTACTCACCCGGACGGGGATGTCAATCCCAAATAGATCTATTTATAACATTCGCGCTTACACCAGTAATTAACAGTTCATGATTCATGGGCATAGTGGGTTATCGCTACTTAGGCAAACTCGTAATTTGTTTAAAAATGTACGTGCTTCCAAATGTAAAACAATGCATGTTTCTCACCTCAAAGGTTGTAAATCATTGTAATTGTATAAAATGGGGGCTATGAACTCACCTCAAGTGAAATGTATTGATTCTAGGAAATCAAATAAGTGAAACGTCACGAGTGATTCGAAATGCAACCTAATTATTTTATAGGTCGTATGAGTATAGTGTAATTGAAATAAATACAGCAATATAAATTATAGAGTTATATCATCACCTAATAATTTTTGTTTAATTTATAAATGTCGAAACAATATTTAAGTCACTCTTAATATTTAATGTCCAAGTATATGTGTCCGTAAAAATATTATCTTTGTCCAATGATTGATTATTTGTTAATAACACTTGATTTAATATTTTTATTATTTATATAATGATACTATATAAATAGTTTAATTGTTTTATAAAATAATATTTATAAAGTTAGAAACATGTATAAATATTATATAAGTAATACTACGTTGTTTCTTAAGGTTTTTATAGCCCAAACGGACCCGAAAACACTCGTATACCACATTTTATAATCCTAACAGCTTGTTTGTATTTTTATAAAAGTGTAGAAAATCATTTATAAAAGTTAACTAGCTTTTAAAATTTATAGTTAAAAATCTTCACACTTCTAGTCTCCGAAAATTTTCTAATTATAGTAAAACGTCATTCCGAACAACTTTGTAGTTTTATACTTTGGCCGAATCGGACCTGAAAGCCCTCAAAAACTCCGATTTTAGTTTCTGCAGTTTCTCGCAGTTTTTCACAGCTTTATAAAAGCTGTGAAATTATATACTTTTCGAAATCCTTAAAAACTCATAACTTTCTCGTTTTAACTCCGTTTTACGTGTTCTTTATATGTACGAAATCGTGTCGAGATGATTTATCATAATAAAATGTTTACATACTTTATAAAATTCTGTACAGTAGCAGTTTATACAAATTGTTATATATAAAAATACTTTTTATATATTTAAGTATCGAAATCTTGTAAAATTCATATCTCCTTTGTTTTTCATCCGTTTTTCGAGTTCTTTATATATTTGGAATTGTCTTGAGATGTACTATTTTATCATCAGGTCTAAACTTTGCATAAAAATTCGTGCAAGAACAGAGTAAATAAACTATCCAAATATATATTTATAAAACTTGTTTTTATAAATTCTAACATGATTTAAATATTACAAGTCCTCTAAAATCACTAATAAAACATCATTAGTATATTTTAAGTCCTCTAATTTATGTCCATCTATTTTATGTCCAAAGTGTCCAAATCACTCATTTATTTATAAAAATATATAAATAAATTTGTAACAATTAATTCTCAATTAATTATATAAATTATCCAACACTTGTAATATATCAAATAAAATATGTTCTTGCATTCTAACATATTTTATACACTTTTTCATCATGAATATGTATTTCTTTGATTTTGTATAAACTTGTTTTATTTTATAAACTTTATAAAATAAATACTAGATGGTGATTAAACAATATAATAATTATATATGTATAGAAATAATTGAAGTGAGAGTATGAGAATTGATTATAAACCTTGTACGAATGAAAGTAGAAGTAAACACAAATCAAACTAAATCTTCAACCCAAAATCCTTATTTAGAAAACCCTAATTTTCTTTGAAAATCCTAGTTTTCTTCCTCTTGTAAACCCTTGATTTTATGAAACCCTAGCCTTGAAATACCCTTGATATACCTTATATATCAACCCTAAACACACTTATATGCTTGTAATCTTGATAAAATAAAAACTATGAATTATTTTGTGTGCTCAAAATGATCCGTGGCCTTTGGTTGTAGAAGGAGAGGATTTTTGTGGTTTTTGCTAAGTGAAATATGACGTGAATGAAGTCTTGCAAATAGGAGCTTATTTATAGCATAAATATCTTAGAAAAACATTTGATAAAACTATGGTATTAGTGTTAGAATGACTAGTTGTGTAAGAGCCCATGGGGGGAGGATGGTTTTTGTGTAAGAAAGCATGACATGAGTCCTTTTATGTAAGAAAGTTGCTAGGAGATTGCTTGTATGGCTTATTAAACACATGTGTGATTCTAGAAGCTAATATTTGAATCCATTTCCTTATGTTTTCTATTACTAGAACCGGACATGTATGTTTGTGTGGTTAAAGTTTATAAAATTTTTGGTATTGGGTATAATTGTGGGTATTAGATTGAGTGTAGATAGGTAGAATGGTTTACTTGAATGCAAAAAAGTTCCAAAGTGCGAAACGTAAACATTTTACGTAACGTATAAAAATAAAATATGAAAAATTAATTATTATTATTATATTTGTTAAAATAATATAACACTTGCTTGACATAAACTTTTATTTGTTTGATTTCCGTTTACGTAAATTGATGATTTTTAGTTTACGCGATTTAACTAAACGATTGAAATTAAAAGCAAATGCGTAAAACCCTAAAAATAAATAATTGAAAGATTGAAGTCGTAAAATGACCTGAAATAACGGATTGTTACACTTATCTAATTCAGTGTTAGGTTCTTTAAAATAAAATTTCATAGCTACATTATCATAACCTATGTTTTTCATCATGTCACTAACCACATTGACAGAAAACGCATCAGAATCAATATTGTCAATCCAATTAATCTTACCACCATTGTAACGTATCTTAGGAGGCTTTTTGAATGCACCACCATGGTTTATCTTAAGACAAAATACAGTTGGAAAATTTCATGTACAAAAAAATTGATAATATACAGACATATTAAAAAACGACGATTGGTCTATCATTAACAACCATTCACATAACGTTGTGGTATACACTGATTCAATTAGGGTTTTGATCTTGATTTTACTATCCTAGAAACTAGGGTTTGTGATTAGGTGGTGTGGATGAGATTTAGTAGTTTAGGGATGAAAAGTGAAATCTGTAGGTTTAGGATTAAGCCTTATGCACTAAAAAGACCACCAAAAGTGAAAGGACAAAGTTACCCATCCCTAAAATGGGAGATCACGAAAAAAACTAACGAAATTTAGTCAGAGGGACCAAACCCGTAACAGATTGAAGCCACGAGGAGGAAACCCGATAAAATTTCGAGCGATGGACCATTTGTGAAAAACCTGACAAACCACATGCACAATTTAAGCAATTAACTCTTTTTTATCATTATAAATAAGATGCATATGATTAGAAAGGAAAGAAAAACGATTTTGAAAACACAATATCAAACCAAAGATGCATTGTCCATCGTACCATTTCCCTGACCAAAACACACAAGTAGCTCGTCAAAAGGTCTGTGGTGCTAGTTCCATTCCAACTCTCACCGAAAATTCACCACGACATCTAAACATTGCATAGGGCTGGTGATAATAGAATGATAAGTTAACACCCACAACTGCACATATGAATTTTTCTTCACCGTTTTAAAATAACACCGCCAACAATATCAATCTCATCATAGCGGAGTATGAGAGATGCGTGATATAGATAATCACACGCTTATAGCATACGGTACGTCGGTACCCTTGAGTTATAAGGCAAGTTATAACCCTGTAACTCAGCTCTACGCCCCACCTCGTGCCATAGTACCTCGCGCTAAATCTATCGACCGCTTTTTTTTCTTCTTTTTTTAAAATTCTTGTGTTTTATTAAGTTAAATGTGAGTCAGGTTGTCCTATGTCTCGTGGCCACCTAGTGCTCTTATCCATAATAAAAAGACACTTTCTTAAAAACCAAGTTATGTGTAAATATAGCCTTTAATTATGTGTAAATGAAACTTGTTAAAAAACACCATAGCAATAACATATTCACCTTTGTTAAGAGTGGAGGGTATGTGGCGTCATGCCTTGGCGCCATGGCACCGGCCGAGAAAACCTCACGCCAACCACAACGGGCCTCGTACCGTGGCTTTTCGCGCCGACAACTACAACCCACGTATAGATTATTTTATTTATATATTAATATTTCAAACGGTATATAACGGGTGGGAAAAAAATCCGTTTGAGGTGTAATAAATCCCTGCTTTTCCAAATTTTTACGGCTTAAAATTTTTATAAATACCTCCTTATTCTACCATATTTTATACACTCTTTCAATATAATTCACAACACAATATTTTTTACTTCACTCAATATTTTCTCACCAAAATGAATCTCAACCAACACAACCAACAATGGATAACCGGTATGCTCAAGCTCAACGACCCACAAAACCAAATTACGAGCTCGTCTAATCCTAACACGACTTCATCCGCACATTCCACCTCCTCCACTCAACTTTCATACACGCAAATGCCTACTCACTATGCCAATTATAACCCGTATGTTAATCCCGATCAACAACAAGTTGCATTTCAACAATGGCAACTTCAACAACAATTCTAACATACCCAAATCTCTCAAAAACATCTAAACCAAGCCACTTCTTCCCAACAACAATCCGACCAACAATCCCAACAAAGCCAACAACCACAAGAAGAAGAAGCCGACACGACCCCGACGTCTACCAAATTAAAGAGAAAACGTATCAAGAAAATGGCTAAGGTAACCCGAGAAACGAGAGCCGAGGGAGCCGGTACTCGCAACTTTTGGACCCAAGACGAGGAGTTACTTTTGGCGGAACGTTACATAAAAATATCCGAGGATCCAAACGTCGGTTCGGAAAAAAAAGTTTTAGTACAAAGTTCTCGAGCAATACAATGAACAAGCAAAGAGTAACAAATTCCCGGTTGGTACCAAGAACATGTTGACGGGAAAGTGGACTCCAACGAATCGAGAGGTCGAAAGGTTTAATTCGTTGATGAACGAAACGAAGGTTATGGGCGGGGAGAACGATGATGATTTGATGACAAGAGTTGAAATATTGTATAAAATTGTCGCGGGTATGGAATTTAAGCACACGAGCGTTTGGTTATTTTTGAAAGACATGCACAAGTGAAAAAATCCAGATTCGACAAACGCAAGACGAAACCGAGGACGGGTTACCGACGAGGAACCCGAGCTCTTTGAAGACGATGAGTTGCCGCGTCCACCCGACAAACAAAGAATTTCTGAGAGTTACTATCTACAAACTTGTCCGCTAGTTCCGGTTCAAACCCGACAATGTTTCAAGAAATGCTCTAGCAACAATACGAGTTAGACAGTGCGGCAAAGATGGAGCGTTTGGATCGGGAGACGGCGGCGAGAGTTGATTTAATCAATTCTTAAAAGGTAGCCGAGGACTTGAGAATCCTACAAATGGACACACGCATGATAGATCTGGTAGACGCGACAATCATCAACACGCAAAAAGCACGAATCTGGGTTTTATATCAACTACAAAATTAGTTTACTTTATGTCCTTTTATGTGTACGTCTTATTTTTAGTTTACGTACTTTGTTTTTTTAATTTTATGTAATGTTTTTTTTAATGTAATGTCTATTAATTTTAATGAAATCTATTTTAATTAAATAATCTATTTTTTATTTTATATAAACTAATAAAAAAATCTCTCACGACATCACATTTTATAATGCTATCGAGGAAGCCTGTTTTTGGTGTCATGTAAAAAAGTAATGTCATGAAAAAAAGTGATAGACGTGACGGCACTTTTTTCTCCGTGGCTTGAAACCATGAAATCACGGTAGCCCCGCTATCTAACAAAAACCATATTCACCCAATACCAAACACCCCTGCGCTTGTCAACAAATTACGTGTCCACCACGAAAATATCACAAACCCCCTTACCCAAACACCCCCAGATCACCCCATTTTCCCTTTTTTTTTTCTATATAAACACACATACATACGCACAGTTATATCTCATAATATTCGTACTCATCCTTTTTCATCAAATTCACTCGCAAACACAAATCATCAAAAAACAAAATGTCAGGACACATCGCACAAGACTGGGAGCCAGTGGTAATCCGCAAAAAAGCTCCAACCGCCGCCGCTCGTAAAGATGAAAAAGCTGTTAACGCCGCTCGTCGTGCCGGTGCTGAGATCGAAACTGTTCGCAAGGGTGCGTGTTTTCACTCTCACGCGCGCGCGTGCTTTTGTTTTTCTCTGCGTTTACAGTTTTTAGGTTATTTGTTTATTATTAGGTTTTTGTAGCGATGAATTTACAGACACGCGCGCGCGTGCGGATTTGTTTGTCTGTTTTGTTTATATTTTTGTTAGGTTTTTGTAATGTTTGTTTAGATGTTGTCTTTGAATTAGGGTTTAATTTTTGTTTGTTTAGATATGCAAGGGGGTGTTTGTTTGAGCTTATTTATGCACTTATGAGCTTATTTATGCACTTATGAGCTTATTTGACTCGGCTTATATTTCATAAACCTGTTTTTTTCTGGCTTATTTGGGGGGACTTATTACGACTTAAATATGGAAAATAAGCCAGAAAAAAGAAATAAGCTCATAAGCCCAAAAACAAATTGAAAATAAGCCAGAAAAAAGTCAAATAAGCTCATAAGCCCAAAAACAAAGACCCGCTAAGTTTTTGGAAGCTTGTGTTTAATGAGTTCTCGGTAATTAGATAGATAAGTCTTTACACATACATGTGTGTGTTTGTATTATCTGGTCCAGTGTTGATAATCTGCTTGTATCGTAGTATGTTTTATTTCTACTGTGGTACTACTTTAGATTTGTTTTTGTAGTGAGCTTGCGGCCTGTTTCCATATTTTGGAGTTTATTTACTGGTTTACAGGCTCAGACAGATGTTTTTTTAATTGTTCCTTGACTGACTTGTGCTTATGGACTCGGTTCTTATATTTGCTAGTTAGATAAAGCTCTATACATACATATGTATAGGACTTACTTTTAGGAGTTCGGTTTTCACAAACTTGTCTTTCATTTGTGCGGAGATGAATATAATTGTGTTTATGTATTAAGTTTGTATATGTATAGGACTTACTTTTGAGCTGAGCATTGGGCTCAAGCCTTTATTTTCACGCATCGTTTGTAAATGGTTTTGCTAGTTTGCTGCTTTATATGTGGATTGTGGAATGATGTAGTCTTGGATGTTCTTTGCTGGATGTGTGCCTACGGAGTTTGATATCTTAATTTGTTAGATAATAGACTTGTTCTGTTTATGTAAATGTTTACCAATGTGCTCTTTTGATTTAGTATAAGGTGTAGCTTCCGTGTGATGTATGTTAAGTTATGAAGTTGGAAAGTATTTGTTGGCGTGGGCTTATGAATAATGAATGATCATTCATATATGCGTGAGGCTATTTTGTCATTTATGAAGTGGTAAAATACCATATTTCAGATATTTAAAGTGGCATTGACATATGACTTGTGGGATATCTTCGTTTCATGTGTTTGTTACTTCAAGAGTTTCCATGTTTCGAATTTGATTTTGATGAGTTTGTGGGTATGATGAACAAAATAATTAGTTCAATGAGGCATGCTAACAATTGCTTATAGGAGTTGGTTTATTTGTATCTGATTTTATGGGTGTATTATTCGAACGCATCTTGTTCAGAACAAAATATTGAAACTTGCGTACATGCTGTTCTTTGAGCGAATCCCTTTTTCTTAGCTTTTCTATTGTGAAGTGCTAATTTGTGTCTTTTGATATGTGTGACTTTTCTCTGTATTTGAGATTTTGTATGCTCAGAAGTTTGACCTTTAGTTCGGTTTCAATTTATGACATAGATTTGGGTTTTGTTTTCTTTTGCAGCTACTGCTGGTTCAAACAAGGCCGCCTCTAGCAGCACTTCTCTAAACACTCGAAAGCTTGATGATGAGACTGAAAATCTCACCCGTAAGTCATCTTAATACCTTTACCTCTATTTCTTACTCCTTGTTCACATTTGTTTATCAAAAAGGAATATAGTACTGCTTTTAAAATATAAAAAAAGATGTATAAACTTGGTTGGGGCTAACTTGTGTTTGTATCATGTTGTTGATTATCATCTTTATTGGGGATTATTCACATTGCATTGCTGATACTTGTCTTATTTTTTTAGTTGTGTAGAAATCATCATGTTTGAAGCATCATCATTCACACACATGTTATGCATATGTAATATGTTGATATGTCTTTTTTATTCTTTCTATATTCAAAGCTTTAGTATCATCCGTTATAAGCTTCTGATTGAATATGTTGCCACTGATTTAATACACAGTTATTTTCTGCAACGAAATGCCATACCAACATAAAGAACTTAATAAATTGTAATTACTTTTATGACCTTCATTCGTGCTAAGATTCTCTTTTGACTGAAAGAGCTTATCAAATTTTATGATCAGATGAGAAGGTACCAAGTGAATTGAAGAGAGCTATCATGCAGGGGCGTACTGATAAGAAGCTCACACAAGCTCAACTTGCTCAGGTTAGCATCTCTTACGATACTCTTTCCATTCAATTTATGTTTATAAACTGTAGAATCTAATGTTTTTTTTTTTTTTTTGCAGATGATCAACGAGAAGCCTCAGATCATTCAGGAGTATGAATCTGGAAAAGCCATACCAAACCAACAGATCATCACCAAACTGGAAAGGGCCCTTGGTGTGAAGCTTCGTGGTAAGAAATAGAACAATGACACGTGGCAGCTGTAGGGAGTTACCGTCTTTTGCAGTGTTATCGTCAATGGAGGTTACTTGTCACTAAAAAAAAAGAAAAAAAGGAGTGGGGTTGCACAAAAACTTTTGTTTCGCTTGGTTTGGTTTGACCACTTCTTTTATGAACATGCTTCTAATCTCCTTTGTTATTGTCTTCTAAGATTCGGTATTAAGAAGTCTGAGATGCTATGATATGTCTATTATAAATGCTTATTATGTCTGGCTGTGACCTGTTCTATTTTCATGCCTTTGATGTTTGGATTGTGCATAAGAAATGTCTCTATAATGTGTTGCTGTGACATGCATATCTTTCTGTGTTCTGTTTGTATGGTACTCGTAATTGCTTGTAATTGCAGCATGTATCTTTCTCTCGAGGTCATAGTAGTAAACCTGTGTAAATGTTCAGTTTCTTTTCAAAGGGTGTTTATGAGATAAAGACGTAGTTGGAGTGTTGGATATTACTTTTTAAAGTCCATAAAAAAAAGAGAAGTAGTTGCTAAGGTAATTTGATAGAAATCGGGTTGAAACGTGTACTACCTTTTAGTAAGGTTGAAATACGCAGCAAGTACACAACCTAATGACAACCATTACCAAGGTGACTTTGTAACAGGTTTGGGCACATTTAGGCTTTAGCCTCTTATTTGAAATCGGCATGTACGGGCTTTTAAAAAGCTAAATGGACATTAATGAACACATGTTTTCTCTTAATCGGATAATGTAATAATATTTTTTTTAAACTTATAGATATAATTTATTATTTATTTAAATATAAATGAGGTGTTAGGTTTGAAGAATTATTTTTATTGCTATGTTTTTCTTAAAGCAATTTGTATAACATGAGCTCGTTTGACTCATGTACGTTTAAGTCCGTACTTGTTCGGGTCCGAGCTCACCCGATCCTCCCTTTTTGCCACCCCTACTAATGGTTAGACTATATACCATTGTAAGGTGTTAAGTTCCAACAAAAGTTTCCCTTTCCCGATGTCTAGTTTGCATGTAAACCCGACTCACAAAACACCAAAACTCCAACAAGGTATAGCCATCTTTTCTCGAACCAACATTTATGACTATGAGACTTACGATGTTGCCACTATCATTGATGAAAGAGTAGTCATACTTCGTTCACGAAAACATTTCATCATGGTTATCAATATCCGCCACCCAAGTTTGTTTTTCTTCAAACCAGACCGGAACCACCTTGGAAGCTAAGTGACACATGGTACAAAGACATGAGCTTTGAGGACAAAGCTCATTTTTAGGCGCGTGGCGTTGATATGTTCGTCTCAATAAAATGAAAATGGTCACCGTTTGCATGCATGTAGCCCAAAGAATAGTCGAATATGTCTCGAACACATAACATACCATCACTCGAAGACTCCATGACATCCATAACCGACTCGTTATCCAAACTCCTCACCGTCATATATGTAAACAATTCCCAACTCGATATTATCATCGGAAAACAACGACAAACGTTACACCGCATCTCAACCATCATCGTTAGAACTCACCATTACAACACTAAAACGCCTATCACTATTACTAAAAATGAGTCAAATGGTCATCCCTCCAACACCAAAACCGACATCACCGAGACCACAAACGAGGACTTTACCGAAACGTGATCTCTCATTACCATAATTAATGAACCCGACAACATCATGACTAACTTACTCATCGACTCCGCTTCTTCTATCACCAAGATAGAAACCGAGGACTTCTCAAAAGTTTCCCTTTCCCGATGTTTAGTTTGCATGTAAACCCGACTCGCAAAACACCAAAACTCCGACAAGGTATAGCCATCTATTCTCGAACCAACATTTATGACTATGAGACTTACGTTGTTGCCACTATCATTGATGAAAGAGTAGTCATACTTCGTTGCACGGAAACATTTCATTATGGTCATCAATATCCGCCACCCAAATTTGTTTTTCTTCAAACCAAACCGGAACCACCTTGGAAGCTAAGTGACACATGGTACAAAGACATGAGCTTTGAGGACAAGGCTTATTTTTAGGCATGTGGCGTTGATATGTTCGTCTCAATAAAATGAAAATGGTCACCGTTTGCATGCATGTAGCCTAAAGAATAGTCGAACAATCTTTTTTCTTAGAGCATTAGGTGTAGTGGATGACATATCATAACCGACTCGTTATCATAAACTCTCACCGTCATATATTAAACTATTCCCAACTCGATATTATCGCGAAAAAACAACGACAAACGTATACACCGCATCTCAACCATCGTTAGAACTCATCCATCACCAACACTAAAACGCCTATCACTTTACTAAAAAATGAGTCATTGGTCCATCCCTCAACACCAAAAACCGACTATCACGAGACCACAAACGAGGACAGACTTCACCGATACGTGATCTTCATTACCCATAATTTATGAACCCGACAACATCATGACTAACTTGCTCATCGACTCTGCTTCTTCCTAATCACCAAGTAGAAACTGAGGACTTCTCAAAAGTTTCCCTTTCCCGGTGTCCAGTTTGAATGTTAACCCGTCTCACAAAACACCCAAAACTACGGACAAGTTTATAGCCATCTTTTCTCGAACCCACATTTGTGACTATTGAGACTTACATTGTTGCCAACTATCATGATAAAGAGTAGTCATCTTCGTTTTGCACGGGAAAACATTTTTCATTCTATGGTCATCAATATCGTCCACCAAATTTGTTTTTTCTTCAAAACCAAACCGGAAACTCACTTTGGAAGATATAGTGACAAATGGTACAAAGAATGAGCTTTCGAGGACAAGGCTTATTTTTGGCATTTCGGCGTTGGATATGTTCGTCTCAATAAAATGAAAATGGTCACCGTTTGCATGCATGTAGCCTAAAGAATAGTCGAACAATCTTTTTTCTTAGAGCATTAGGTGTAGTGGAGAGCAAATTTAAGAGTTGAAACGAGTCGAGCAGCTCGTGAAAAGCTAGGGATCGGATCGATAAAAGCTCGAACGAACCGAGCCTAAACGAGCTCGAGCCAAAGTCTGGGCTCATTTAATAATCGAGCTCGAGCCCGATCTCTATACAAAATGCTCGAGTAGGCTCGTGAGCCTAAACGAACCCTTAAAATATATATGTATATATATTGTCTATACGTATAATTGTGTATAAACGAGCTCGAGCCTTTTGAGATTAAGGAGCCGAGCTCCATTTGAACTTTTTTTCTTCAACACATCATATGAATTAGTCGAGCCCGAGCCGAGCTTGAGCTTGTGAAGTTTTTCACAAGCCGAGCTCGAGAAGCCGAATTCGAGCTCTGACAGGCTCGGGCTTGGCTCGGCTCGTTTCCACCCCTAAGCAAAATCATGTCATTTGGGTCTTACTGGATGCCACATCATTTCGACACAACACCTCAAAATACCCATCCCTTCGCAACACACCACAACTTAGCCATTTGGGCCGCACTCACCCCCAATTTTATTTTATTTTCCATTTTTTTCAAACAAACTAACTTCATTTTCATTCAAATAAATATTACAAAATACAATATGAAAAAATAAATAACATACGAAATTTAAAATACGAAATAAAATAACTAAAACATGATTCGAACCATTACATTGTTCAGTAATTGTTAATCATTTCTTCCCTGTCATCAATGGATCGTAGCAATTCAGTCCTGACTGGCTAACTACCACCAAGTTGTTTGAGTTTGTCATATACGCAAAGCTCGCCTTTTCCAGAGTACCGAAACCGTACTTGATGAGGGGATGATTAGGCAGCCGCTTCCACCCTTAACAATTATGGAGCACGGCTACACAATTACTCTAGGTACCGATTAAACTCATGAAATAAATTGTTAGCCAGTTCAACATCAGCTACAAGTTCTTGATGTAGTCGTCTAATGGTAGTTCGTCTCACATCGTTTGGTTCAGTGTTATTTTGAAATTTGAAGGGGATAGTTGAGAGAGTATAAGAGAAAGTGTGTGAATATTGTGTGTTATTTTGAATTTGAAGGGGATATATGTAGTGAAGAGGGTATAAATTTAATATATATATATTTAAAAAAAACTATCTTTGAATCAAATGGTATAATTTTTGGATTTTGTCCATTTTTTCGTCATGTAGACGGCGAAACCAACTTCGGCGAGCACTCAGCGCCGTCAAGTGGCTTACCACCTCGGATTCAGCGAGGTAACCACACCCCTTGCTTTTATTAGTGCATTTGTGGTGATCATGTGTTAATTATTTTAGGCTAGTAATGCATGCACGATTCTTTCCCATGTAATTTAGTTTTTATTTTTTAAGTTAGTGGTAATTTAGTAGTTTGTAATTTTGTATGTTTCTTATATAATTGTAAGCTTTACGTTAAGAGAACAACAAGAAAAATAAATTATAAAGTCTAATTTTCTATAGTCTTGCAAGCTTTATCCATAAGAGCACAAGGTACGGTGGCTGGTGGCTTGAGTCATCGGTGAAAACGCCAGCCCACAGCACGACAACCACACCGTGGGTGGCGTTTTTGGCTCTCGCGCCGCAACCACCAGCCGAGATGGTGGGCGAAAACGCGAGACGCTGTACCGCGTCTCGCGTTTTTGCGTATATATATATATATATATATATATATCTTACATTATATATAACAGGATACATAAATGCCACCTCATGCTACTTAAATGCCACATAATCATCAAAGAATACCACCTCACCCACAATTTAATCCACGTCACCATCTTTTAAAGACACCTAAGCATTTTTTTAATCCACATAGACAGCCAAAAAAGTCACCTAAGCATTTTTTTAAAGACACCTAAGCATTTGTTTAAGCCACCTACGCATTTCAATAATCTAAAATAAAAATGACAACTATGGGATTTGAACCCGGGTTTCTTCACACAAGGAAGATATACTCAACCACTAGAGCACTTGAGTCTTTGTGATAAAACTATCCAAATCAAGATATACATGCTTAAAAAGCATATGCTACCAGTTTGAATGAGTTGACTGATTTTAATTAACCTACGATTTAGCAATTCTAACATAACTAAACAATGTGCATACCACAATTATTTTAAATCTTCTCATACAACAGCCTTCCGACCTCAAATTCATAACCCAAAACCTAAAGATCTTGGCACCAATAACCAGACCAATCGGAAGAACATATCATTATTCAATTCGAGCATCAAAACAAGCCACTCAAATATATGTATTCCATATCACCACCACACACAACTTAAATCATATAATCGAATCGCTAATGATTTGATCTGATTGATGCGACTTCGGGAAAGATCAGACAATCATATCATGAAGGTAATGGATTACACAATTTTATGTTTTCATTCCCTTAACGTTTGTATTTGGCTAATTCAATTTATATGATTATGTTACTGCTAAATACTATAATGAATCAGAGATGTTCATTTTTATATAAAGTTCTGATTTTATTTTTTTTATACAAAGTTTTGATTTTTTTTCTTTTTTTTATGATGTTAAAGTGGAGTCTGCACAAGATGGTTATGGATACCAATGCTAAGGTTGTGATTGGCATTATGTTTTGAAATTATAAGTAACACGATTATTTATAGAAGATAGAGTGAATAAGCAAGCTATCTATAATATGTTATTTGAAACAAGCATTTACTAAAAACTGTATCAGGTATACCATGTGTATAAATGTATAATGTTTCCTGCTACGCCATAACCTTCCTATGTGTATACAGAATAGTGGGAACAAATCAACTACTCCAATACAACGACCTGCAAGGATGGCTTTATAAATATTGAAATTGAAAAAAAAAGTCAGTTTTGTTGCAGGTGGTTTTAAACTAAAAGTATTCAACAGATGTCACCCTTAAATAATGAGATAACCATGAATAGTGTAACTACACAAGAACAATATAAGCTCATTATTTTTAAACACATTTATCACAGGTTTGGTTTCTTACAAAAATTATATGAATATGTATCCCTTAATTATTGATCTAATAAAAATTGTAAAAACATGACTGAGAGGATACATAAATGAATCAATAGGTAAGTTATGAAGCAGAGAGAAAAGTAATGACATTCACCAAAGGATCTATGAAGCTGCTATAAAATCACATGTAATATTGGAATGGTTAATAATTTTTTCTTCGGTCCCAAAACAACCGTAAAGTAACTTTTTTAGTATAATGCAGTTTTAATGCAGCAAAATCTGGACAAGGTTGGTGAAATTGATGAGGACAGGGATAACATGCTACTTCAATGATATAATTCACAGATGATTTGTATACGCGAGGCATTAAATAACCTACGGTCATGGAGACATTTGGTAAATCACCCTTCTCCATTGTTTTGATTGTAATGAATATTCACCCAATTTCTTGACAAGTATTCCTCAAATGGTATTAAAGAGTTTATATTGTGATAAAAAGTATTTCTTTCATAAGTTTATGCACATTTCTTTTGAAATATGTATGTAGCTTCTTAATCTAGAAATATTTTACTTTATTAGTGCTGAGAAAAGAAGAGTGAAAGAAAAGCAATGGCGCAAGTGACACAAAACGGAGACTAATGGTGTTGTGATCACAGAAGTTGATATGGGTGATACTTCCGGTTTAACGGTTTGAGCCACTATTGTCCAGACGTCCACCATCTTTTATGATACCCCTGCTACTCTTTTGGTTTGTCTCACTTCCTTTGTTACCAATCAGTTCTTGCACGTGTGCTATTAGTTGTATGTGCATCATGTTTTGATGTGATCCAAAGAAAAGATATTATTATTTGACCCGTTATACATAAATTAGTTGGTTTGACTGAGCATTCATGGGCTTATAGCTTATTCAACTTCATAAGATCAAGTGAATCTTATAGCTTAGCGGGATTGGGTTGCGTTGTTGTTGTTTTACTATAAAGCTGTAAAGCTTAGTTTATAAGCTTTATGTTGTTTAATTTTGATGGTTTTTTACTACTCATTTTGGATAATTTGCTATTGATGTTTTTGTACGGTGTAAGGATGAAAAAGATGGACCTATAATAACTAAATGGGTCAAACATTCTTATATTGCTATGCAACCTAAACTGATACTTATTAATGTTCCTCAGGAGGGCAAAGTTTTTAACGAGCTGAAAGAAAGTAAAAATAACACAGCTCTTGACTTGCGAAAGAAAGCTAAAAGACATTGACTCTACAGGTCAATCCCAGTGTAGTAACGCAAGTAAGAGCGAGTTTTTTTTTGTTTTTCCATGTAAAATGTTGATTCATTGGACTTCTTTGTGTTGAATATTTTTTTTTCTTTTCTCATTTGTCTCGCGCAAAATTAGAGAGCAGCCAGGCTTCTTTGTGTACTTTATCAACGATTGGTGACCACACATCATCCAACCGAATGAATCAGCATGCATTTTTCACCCGTATGGTTCAGTCACATGGAAATCCAACAGATGGTAATATGTTGTTTATGTTTAACGGTGCTGATTTGTTAGTGTTGTTTGCATAGCAATGGTTACTTTTGTAAAACCTTCATGTATTGGTATCTTTGATTTACACAGGTGTCAAGTCACGTGATGAGGAAACGCTGTGCGACTAGGGTTCGCGAAAGGGGTCAGCAAACGTGTATCTACATGTGGTAAGTCACCTAAGGCTTAATAATTACTCCCTCCGTCCCAAAATTATTGTCCCCTATTGACTTTTCAAGTCTTTTTCTTCTACCTTAAATTTTTTTGTTTGTATTACTTAATACTTAATGAAAAATATATGAATTGATTAGTTTTTAAATGTATTTTTATTGTTATAATTTTCATCAAGTATTATATAACATAAATAAAAATATTTAAAGTTAATGATGACAGAGAAAGACTTAAAAACACGCATTTTCCACGAATGAATCAGCAAGCATTTTCCACCCGTGTGGTTCATGTCACATGGAAATCCAACGAATATGGTTATTGTTGTTTTATATTTAACGGTGATGATTTGTTGGTTGTTGGTTGCTTTGGTTGGGTTTACTTTTTGTAAATACCTTCAGGTATTGGTATCTTGATTTACAAGGTTGTCGGATGTCAAGTCGAAGGAGGAAACGTTGTACGACGGGTTCGCGTGAAGGGGTCAGCAAACGTGTATATACATGTTAGGTAGTCACCTATAGGATTATACCCAATTACTCCTCCGTCCCAAAATTAATCTGTCCCCTTATTGCTTTTAAGTCTTGTTCTTATTACCTTAATTTTCTTTGTTTGTATTACTTAATATCTTAATGAAAAATTATATGAAATGATTAGTTTTTAAAGTATTTTCATTGTTATAATTTTCTTCAAGTATTATATAACATAAATAAAAATTATTTACGGTGCGACTAGGGTTCGCGAAAGGGATCAGCAAACGTGTATCTACATGTGGTAAGTCACCTAAGGCTTAACAATTAGAGTTTTAGGCAAACAAGTCAACGAAATTTATGTTGGTTCTCTTACTGCACTGCTGATTACTATTGCATGATAGAAGACATTTTAGGTTAAATGTGCTCACTCTATTATTTTGGCCCATAATCAATGCAAAACCATAATGTATGTCCTCGACGTAGCAATCACAACACAACCAAAATGGCATATAAATGCAACAAAATAAAGAGCTGACAATTCAAAATGCAGCAAGTGTCTTGCTTTTGTGAGCTTATGTGCCTTTGTGTTTGTTTTCTCATATCCTTGAATAGGACTTTTGTAGTATATTCATAAGGTCAACATTGTTAGCAAAAAACCAAATCATGTTGATCAACCATCATCATGGTACAAACATAAAAAACAAGGGAAGCGTGACTGATGATCCCATATTGCCTACTAGAAATGGGTAAATCAGAAAAAAAAACCAGCTGGTTCTGATCAGGCACCCGGTCTAAGGACTGCACAAAGCCCATTTTAACCCATTTTAGCCTCGCACGATCTGCACAAAAAATATTTTGGTAAAATATAAAATAGCAAGTCCAAACAGCCCCATTTTGACCCATTTAGAAGGAAAAACATTATGTTTTTATCAGGATTTCTTCTTATCACACCGAATATAGTAGTTCATATCTTTAGTATATACAAAGAAATGAAATTTAAAAAAAAATAAGTATTGTTGTTTTACTGAAATATCATTACTTATAAAAAACAATGCAATATATGTAATAAGTAATGTTATTTTACCAAAATATTTTTTAATAACGTATTGTGTCAATAAGGGGCTGTTTGGACTTGCTATTTTATGTTGCAACACATTTTGAAGCACATATGCAGTGGATAACAAATTTTGTCATTTCCAGTTGTCAAAGAAAAAATATCACGGTGACGAAGCCAAAATTGAGGATTTGCAGATGTCAATTGTAATCTAGACGGGCCATGGTTTAAGATCATTTAGATGGGACATCGGTGGGAAGTTCATAAGCTACAGAATGAGCGTGAGGTGTATAAAGCTAGAAACCAGTATAATGCCCAATGAGAGCAAAACTTTTTCCCAAGCACTCTCAGTTCTGATGGTCACTACTGATTATCACATCAACACACACAAACGAAACGTGAAGTAGGAAGTATAGGAAATGAAGACAATAATGAACTTCTTTTAGAGTCAGTTGGTTGATCATTTTTTATGTTATATTTATTTAATGTAATTTCAGGTAAAGGAGCGGATTGATGCAGCCGCTTATTATGTTGACATTGATTCATCTGATAGAACAATCCAGAAGAAGGTTTGTTGTCGAAAATCCGTTCTTTAGATTTATAATACACTGAATCTATATGGTCATTATGTATATTTCTTTCTCGTGGTTTATAGGTACGAGAAGCTCAGTTAGCGCAATACAACTACATGATGGAGATGCTATTCAAATTGACAAAGAAAATCAAGAAAAAGAACAAGCTCTCAACACATTAGAAAAAGATGAAGTGGCCGATTCAAGGAAAAAGATCTAAATGAAATGTTTAGAGAGTTCGTCAAGGAAGAAACAAAAGACATGCCAAATGATGCTCAAGAGGTAACCACTCTTCAACTTAAGTAAATTCCAACTACACTAAAAATATTTACTTAGTGTGTCGTTTCAGCTAGCTTAATACGATTTAGTCAGAAAGGTGGCAACATGGGCGGGTTTGGTAAAATGGTAAAAATCGGTAAATTTATATGTTTGGTTTGCAGACTGTGACAAAATCCTTTGAGGTTACCGAGCTACCACGTCATAGATCATTCTTTGTTTTGTTTGATACATATTTCGATACCTCATGATCGAAAAAGTAAATTACGAGATTTTAACTTTTTACGAATATTACGCATAACCAACAACGATAATTTAGATGGTAGGTTACTTCAAAATTTATTGTGATTCATGTATTACCAGCAATGCGTAATAGTAAGATAAACTCTATCTTTTTTATAATCCCATTTTGTTTGATCATTATACATCAATTCCCATGTTTAAGCACTCCAAATAATGCCCTGAATATGGCGGGCACTGGTCTTCCTTACACAGCTCGGTGATGCCAACCTCGTCTTTTCTAGAGTTCATGATGTTTTCCAGGTCTCATCTATTATCAAGATTTTACCATCACATTTTTCAATATATGCATAGTGTGCTATATAAAAAGTATTTTCTATCTTTCCGGTTCCAGAACAAAAAAATTTGTTTGTATAGTTTTATATACGAGTTATCTGATTGGCGTAGTTATACTGCAGGATGTTTGCTAATTCTTTAGACAGTTTGCACATGAGTGCAAGTACAGACACTGAATGCATATTAGGATCTTCAGTGAGTGAGGTATATAAAATGCTCCACATACTTTTCATTTTGCCATACCTTAAAGAATAGAACGCGTGTGTGTAAGGGAACACATTCAAATATTTACTTCAGCTCGAACAACATAATATAACCTTCATAATTCTCATGAAAATGAAGAGCTCTCACGCGACCCTGACTTTAAATGTATATTTTCAATTCTCATGATTATGGAAGCAATTCTTACTACTCAGGATCTGAAATAGTTTTGATGATGGTATATAGTGGCTTAAAAGTTTTATAGCTGATTATGAGGCTCCTCTGATAGCCATAGTGTGGACTGTATTATCTTATTCTAAGCGTTCTTAACTTCCTAATCAAGTCCCAAGGAGGCTTTTCTGTCCTCTTCCTTGGGGAGCTGGATCCTTATTCTCTTTGACTGTAATCAAGGTATAAAAATAAACAGGCATACAAATATTACTATAATGAAAAGTTGTAAGCTTCCAATATTGAATTAGTGGTAAAACTTACGGCTCATTTACTTATAAATTGGTCAATACGGGCTATACTTTATCTGTGACATTCAAATGTGGAAATATAAAAGAAGTGTTCAAAATGAAATGGGTCAAATGGGTCATTTAACTGATGGAGTCGCTGTTATCTGATGGGGTTAAATGGCCAAATTGGTCAATACGGGCTACACTTTATCTGTGACATTTAATTGATTTTAAATAAAGTAAATTTTTATGGTAGGCTAAATGTAGCATATTGTAATTTAAATAACAGGTGGCTACAATTTCCACAAATAGATAACGTAAAATCTGTGAACTAATACCTAAAGCTATGGAAAGAGTTGGGAAATAAGGCGTCATCACTATTCAATTAAGCTTGGTTTTACGTTACTCTTATTATCATGATCATAATTAGCGGATAAGTTGTTAAACTCTTAATAGTCTGACACATAACATACACAAAACCAAGCCAAAAACAGCCTCGCCGCAACGCACGTACATCGTTAACCATGTTTATTAATATAGCTCATTAAACACGTAATATGCATAGATTATGTTATCTTCTGAATACCAAGTTTTTTTGCGTGAAGGAAAAAGGTTTTTAATTATAAATCACTTATTGTATACATCTTTATAGGATTTCAGCTTCACCAAATCCTATGTTCCAAACTTTGTTCTCAAGCTATGTAGTCTTAAATTTTATGATTTTATAAAATTTATGTTTAGGTTGGTTGTAACAATAGGATTTGGTGAAAGTGCTTCGCTTATGTCAGCTGTTGTGACACAATCAGTAGGTTAAGCATGACCTTTTATCACTACTTGTCACTATTGATAGCCGATAAAGTAGGTCATCAGACTATATTCATAACCTATTCGTTTCCTCTTACATTCGAATGCCCGTTTCAAGTGAGTGAAAGTCTGTTCCAGTGTGCATAATTGACTCATTGAATACCAACGAGCTAGAATCTCTTCAGAGGCAACTACTTTGTAAGTCTTATATTATTTTGGAGGTGTGTGGAAATCCGTTTAAGATGATGTCGAGATTTCCTCTTAATATGTTTATTGACTTATTGCAATTTGATGCAAGGAATATGTAGTTTTTACTATGAAGTTTAAAGATTCTTTGATGAGATATAGATGGTAAATAAATAGTGTATACTTTGTAATGACGGATACTTTACTAAGATTTATTTCCTCATATTGGATTACTATTCATTTTTTTTGTTTATTCACTCTATAAATATTTTACGACTATTGTAATTGATTAACCGTTATTTTATTTATTCCTTGGATACTCACAAAGCAAGCCCGCCCATCGGGCGGGCTTTGCAACTAGTATATATATATATTATTTTTATTTTTTGAAATACTAGCCGTTGGGAACATTTTTTTCAAAAAAACAAGCCGTTAGGGGGGTTTTTTGTAACTTTTGAACCATTTTTTCACTATAAATACATATACAAACTCCCATTTTTATACATCCCTTTCATATTTTTATAAATCTCTTTCAATTTTCACACAACAATATGAATTCCAATGATTTGTCCGATATTTACGAGTATCACACTCAACTCGATATGGAGCAATATACACAATATTTAGAATATTTTGAGCAATATGAAGCTATGGAAGAAGATGAAGCCGAAAGTTCGGTAAAACATACAAGGCGATATATTGCACGCGATCGCGAATTGGCGGAAGATAAGTTACGACGTGATTATTTTGGGGATGAAAATACGCCACCCGTGTATCCGGAAGAATACTTTCGCCGAAGGTATCGTATGAGTTCTACACTTTTAAAAAAATCGTACATGATATTTCCAATTATAATGTTGACCCTCTACCCGATTACTTCCAATTTTTTAAACAACGTCCCGATGCTACCGGTCGTTTAGGTTTTAGTACTCTTTTGAAATTCACATCCGCCATACGCCAATTGGCATATGGTTCATCACCCGATTTATTTGATGAGTATTTGCAATGTGCCGAACGATGTTCACGTGAATGTTTATGGAATTTCACTAAATGCATATATATATTGTATATGTTGAAAAATATTTGAGAAAACCTACTTTAGAAGATATCCAACATATATATGACTTGCATGAAAGGAAACACGGGCTCCCGGGAATGCTCAGGAGCATTGATTGTATGCATTGATAAGTCTTTACATGGTCAATTCAAAAGAAGGGATAAAAAATACCCGACCATAATGCTTGAGGCCGTTGCGGATCAACAATTATGGTTTTGGCATGCATATTTTGGGGTACCGGGGACCAACAACGACCTTAATTGTCACACCCCCAAACGGGCCCTGGACGAAATACGTGTCCGGAGGCGTGACGTTCCTGGATATCTCAAGTACAAAGCATAAAGAACGACCTCTAAGGGTACGTTTTAAAAATAAACACCGTTGCATAAATTTAAAATAATAATAAGTTTACATCAATCAAATTTAAAAGATTTAAATGTTAAAATGCGGAAGCTTTAATAAGTTCAACAACGGTATTTAAGATAACATAGATGAAATCTGAAAACTGGTTCGGGCAATTAGACTTCATATAGATCAGGCAACATCTTCCAAGCTAAGCACCTGAGAAAAACATGCTTAAAACGGTCAACATAAAGTTGAGTGAATTCATAGGTTTAATTTGATGTAATAGTGGACCACAAGATTTTACAGGCATGCGACAGTTATAACAAATACAACTTCACATAAAAGATATTTACGTTGCACTAAGCTCATGACACCGATGCTAATTCTGAGACATAGCTTTCATATAGCTATAGGTTGCATTGCCCTAGATTGAATTGACCTAAGATTTCCTATCCGAAATTCGACATGACATATATCCGTTTAATCGGGCGACCCTGGGTAGTAATTGCGACTTACCCGGATAGCGGATATTTAGTCCATAGATCTTTTATTCACTCGCTCCTCACCGGTTCCTACGGTCAAGAGATTAATAGATCATGATAGTTTTGGCAATAGGAGGTCTAGGCTACTTAGGCAACTCTGTTTAACAGGAAAGTTTCATGAAAGTACTGGTGTCCGATTTTATAAACAAGCAATGTTTCTCACCCCAAAGTTATAAAACATTTATTCAAAATGAGTAAAAGTGCGGGGCTATGAACTCACCTTGATGATAAGTTAAAGAATATACGTCAAAAAGTAGGGTCACTCAGAACGAGCGGTGGTACACGGGTATGACCTAGAAGAATACGGTTTCGATTTAGTCTCGGAAAGTTAACGAATGTGATTGATGCATGAACGTTTATTACTCATTTTTGGTAAACGTTATTTGTGTATTAAAACATTAGTGATCGGTTTTTATGGAAAGTCTTAAGTTGTAAGTAAGTACGTATATAATATTATATTAATTATATAATATTTATATTATATTAATTATTTATATATAAATAACTTTGTCATTATAATTTGACATTTCTAAATCGTTAAGAAATTTAGTCAAAACATTTTATTATTTATGTTTTCTAAATAATTTCTAAGTATAAGATTTTTATAAAATTTCGGCATGACCCGTTCGTGTTTACTCATTTTCCAAAGTCGTAGACTTTATCAAAAACCAATTTTAAACTACTTCCAAATCACAATTGAAAACTCTTATACCAGCGTTTTCCATATATAATTAAATCACGATGTCACTTAAAACTTTATTGGGCTTTTAGGCCCACTAAAACCTTTTAATATGCCGAAATACGAAATAATAAGTCCGTTATACTAGAAGATAACAAGGCGGTCAGTTCTAGGTTGGATCACTAAGCTACACAAGTCTAATAAGCCGAGAGCAAAATAAGCCGAACCTATAAGCTTATGAATAAGCTTGGGCCGTGGGTTTATGTTATGGGTGACGTGGGCTTGTAGGCCCATTAAGTCTTATTTGGGCTTATTGGTTAAGTCAAATAAGCTTAATGTTTTACCCTTCCAAAAATAAGCTAGAAATAAGACTTTAATTTAAGTTACAAGAAATAAGCTTAAGAAAATATTTCTTTATGTTTTCCCATTTATTCGTGTATATGTATATGCTAAAATAAGCTCAAAATACTCAAACAAGCTCTCAAATAAGCTCTTATATATAAGCCGAATACAATAAGCTCAATAGTACAAATATTATTACATGAAAATAACCACGATCACAAACTATAATTTCCTTATGTTCCTTTTATAAAATCGAACCATATGATTATACCTTTTTAATGGTTTATGTAGTTTCAAAATTATTCTTTTTACAAAACAATGTTGTTTACAATCAAAGGTTTGGCATAAGAAGAGTAGAAAAATTACAAGTTATTGTGGATTTTTGAAGACTTACAAAGAAAAATGATTTTTAGAGATGAACAAAGATCAAGAACAACCCAAACGTTGTTTATTTTATACCCGAATGATCTTAGATGATCAAACCTTCAACTTGTCTTCAAACGTAAATGATTGAAAATAAAAAATGTTTGGTTTTGTAAGTGTTTGTGTTGGTTCGTGTGTTTTAGAGAGAGAGCACAAGAGAAATGTTTTTGTGTGTGTAGGAAGTAAATGAGAATAAATGATATATGACAAGATGCTCACACACACTTGTGTGTGCCGATTGGTTAGGGGTCAAGGGATAGAGGACCAAAATGATCTACCTATCACACCATTACTAGTACTAGTCATTTACCTTAATTCTTGCTTGCATGTCTAGAGAATAAATTTCAAAATTTGAATCCTATGCATGTATATACATGCATATCCGGTTGCAAGTGAGGCCAATGGGGGACCAAAAGTGGCCTCCAACTTTCTAGGAAACTAGTGTTCAAAAACATTTAATTTCCAAAGGTCTGGCATGCATGACAATGTATTGTTTAAATTCCACGGAACACGTAAGTAACGAAACGAGTAACGACATCACTTAAAATTATGAAATTTTATATATTGCCTTAAAACATAAAAACGTGGCTATTGCCAAAATACTACAACGTTAGGTGTCCCGGTTCGCTCCCGGCGATGATTCTCAGATAATAACGGAACAACTTCCCGGTTAAACGGAAAAGCTAAACGAAACTTTTAAAAATTTAAATTACTAAACGGAAATGGCTAAATTATTGAACGGAAATTCTCGGGGTGTGACATTAATGTTTTATATGGTTCACCGTTATTTGATGACCTTCTAGCGGATAAAGCTCCCGAAGCTCCGTTTCAAGTAAACGGAAAAACATACGAAAAAGGTTATTATTTAGCGGATGAAATTTATCCACAACGGGCTACGTTTGTCAAAGCGTTTACTATCACAAAGGATCTAAAAACACAAAAGTTTAAAAGAGTTCAAGAAAGTGCAAAAAAGTGCAAGAAAATATATTGAAAGAGCTTTTGGAGTCCTATAAGGTCGGTGGGGAATCATACAACAACCCGCACGAGCATATCACATGAACACGATTAAAAGAATCATGTATTGTTGCATGATATTACATAACATGATATTGGAAGATCAAAAGTTCGATATTAGTGAATATTGGTCGATGTACGCTTCTCCAGAGAGCAATATTCAACGTACTTGAGTTGAACGATGCGAAAGACAACGACTGAAAAACAAAGAACTTCGGGATAGGAGAATGCACGAGGACCTTCGACAAGATATTATAGATCATTTATGAAACCTTAATGATGAAATTTACATTAATGTATTTTGTTTTTAAGTTTTATGTATTTTTTTTTAAGTTTATGTAATGTCTTTTTTTAATTAATGAAATTTAAATTTTATATTTATATGGTTTTTTATAAAAAAAAAAAAATAGGGTCCTCAACATCAAAAAATCTTGTATTAACCAAAGAGCCTCTTTTTGGTGTTATGAAAGTTTTTAGTGTTATGAAGAAAAGTAGTCACTTTTTGCCTATAGCTTAAGCCATGGCTGAAACCCAACTAGTGCTTTAAAGATTAATCATCACTAATCGTCTCTTAACATTCACTCACCACCGTACACGTGTCACAACATCATTTGACCGTCTCCCACCCCCACGTCACATTAACTTACCCCCAACTCTATATAAACAAATCACCCCAAAATCAATCCTCACAAACTCATTCAACGAACAATCAATCAAACAAACTCTAATTTTCTCTCTATTCAATTCTTCAAATTGATTCAAGGTATTATCCTTTATTCCCTTTTATGCTTATATAATCTTACATTTCTTTCGATTTGTGACTGTTAATTAAATCTATTTTGACTTTATCACCTTGATTATTGAATCGTTTAATATTTTTGGCTGTTAGTTATACCTAATTATCGTTAATTGTAACTGTTTTTCGTTGGCCGTTGAATTATTGCATCGTTTTGGTGCTTATATGATATTATCATTTTTCGATATGCATTGTGGATTGTAACTGTTTCTGTTTAGCCCTTGAATTGGGTGTATTATCCTTGATTAGTTTGATAAGATGAAGTTGGTATCTGTGGTTGATTTGCAAGTTGCAAATTTGATATGATCAAACAACATTATGTCTGAATTTGTATTGTTGTTAATTAGATGATATGAAATTATATGACTGTTAGGTTAGTTGGCGTTCGATTAGATGATATCAAATTGTGTCGGTGATTCCTTAGAAACGCTTAACACGATTAGTAACTTGTGTGGGTGATTCGATGCTTCATGTGGTTGATTTAATGATAGGTTAGTCGATGCTTGATCAGGTGATCTGGAATTGTGTGCTTAGTTGCTTGTTATGTTGCTTTACTTAATTATGATTTTAAAATGATGAAGAAAGAGTGTGCTTGTATGGTCAAGCACAAAATGAGAAATTGTTTGATTTTGTTTCCCTGCTTTGTAACCATCGCTGATTTGTAAGTTACAAATTTGATATGAAATTATGTGACTGTTAGGTTAGTTGGCGTTTGATTAGATGATATGAAATTGTATGGGTGATTTCTTAGGTGTGTTTGGCTAGCTTATCATATTTAATAAGGTAAAATGACAAAAAAAGTACATACTACATTAATCGGTGTAGTTATTAAATGAGGTTAGGGCTTACCAAACCCCCTAATAAAAGCTCATAAGCCTACTCATATAAGCCTAGCTAAACACTTAGTTTAGGCTTATTTAACACATATAAGCTAATAAGCTCATAAGCCCATCATATAATAGTTGACATGATTAATAACTTGTGTAGGTTAGTCGATGCATGATTAGAAATATAGAAATCATGTGGTTGATTCTTTGTTTGGTGGATTTATTTGATAAGATGAACAGGATTAGATTGTTAGGTTAGTAAATGCTTGATCAGGTGATCTGGAATTGTGTGCTTAGTTGCTTGTTATGTCGTTTTACTTAATTATGATTTAAAAAAGAGTAGAGTAGAACTTGTGTTTGTATGGTTATTACTTATTAGGCTAGTCAATGTTCAC
>BQNB010003790.1:90988-111103 GCA_026074375.1 Tanacetum coccineum
GACTAAAATAAATAGTGACTAATAATAAGAGTCATAAAATGACTTGAAATTGAGAAATGTTACAAAGTACACTGAATTAGAAAGATCTTTAATGGAAACTGAGCGTGCCAAAACCATTTTTGAGCTTACTATTGCACAACCTGTACTAGACATGCCAGAATTATTGTGGAAGGTATATACATTTTTATAACGTTAGTCGTGTTTAAGGTGTCATTTGTATTGTCAGTTTTCATATCTGAATGTTGTAGTCAGAGTTTCAAATTTTGCATCTTTGTTTCTATTGGCCAATTTGTGTAAATGAGCACACTAGCAGTACTACAAAATAAGGATTAGAGACCCCCTCATCAAGACCCTTTTCCATTAAACAACGTCTTAAAAATTGTTTTTGAGCTGCACACAAAAATATCAAGACCTGTTTTCATGAAAAACCCGACTTCCATGTAAATAAGTACTCGAGACCGGGTTTAGAATATTCAACAGGTCTCTTTTAGGTCTATTAGAGACCGGGTTTAAGATTAGTAGCAGGTCTGGATGTGTTTTAGTAAAATGGGCCGGTTTAAATTAAGACCCGGTCTTGTTTCTGAAATTTTGAAGCGGGACTTTGGCCCTCTTTAAAATTTTCAAAGATTGAAAGTGAAAAACCCTAGCCACACATTCCTCTTCTTCACCAAACATCACCCCTATGCAATTGCTGCTCCACTTACGCTTCTGTCATACCACCGTCACACACCAACCAAAATACCTCTACCATCATCGCCACTCATGGTACCCAAACCAAACAGTTGTACTACTGCCCTACTCCTGTTTATTTACGTGTTTTGACCACAGGTGTGTATAAACAATAATATTGGATATGTATTTTGCTTTAACTACTTTATGTTTATATATGAAAATTGATATGTTTGTTTTCTATATTGTGCTTAAGGTCAGTTGATTGGTTGTATTTTAGGCTTTTCTTGCGATACATAATAAACTATGTTAAGATCGATTTATTTGTTTGAATTTGGGGTTTTGTAGGTTAAAGTTAGCATACTTAACTTTAGTATATGAATCATTTAGGAATCGGTTCATGTGGTTAAAGATAGACCAGTTTACAAACCGGTCTCTGTTTGTTTTCACATGGAGAGCCCCCCTCATATAAACCAGACGATAAACCGGTCTTGATTTGCTTGTGAACAGGTCTCTAAAGTAATTTTTGTAGTAGTGTAGGTAAATTAAGTTTCTAAAATGGAATCTGTCATCACCATACTCATTCATTATGCATATATAAGACATGCTTAGTAATTTACATCTATTCATCTGCTTATGCATAAATTAGGTTTTAATATCTATACCATCCGTAGGACAAACTAGATATCTGCATCACCACATTTAGGTCATGACTCTTAGTTCAGAAAACTAAAACTATAGAAATTAGTTAATGGCATAATGCGCAAATCAGTTGGCCTGTACGAGTGGAATCATGTTGTGTCTGTGAACGAATAATCTTACTCTTATGCTTCATATGTAAATATTATAATACAAAGGACCAACTATGTTATTTAGAAACTTAATAACCGAAAGTTAGTTATAGGAAGTTAGTTAATTCGGTTAAGAAAAAAGGAATGGTTACATCGGTTGTTGGCAACGATTTAGAAACATATATATTGTTAGACAATGTTATAGCATTCATGGTTAGCACATTTAGAACGAAATAATTATTCATTTTACTTTTCAAATTGTATAATATCGATCCAGAATTTGGGAAACATTTGCAATCAAGAGCAGGGTTTTAACACGAAACATTTTTTTGTCTTTCTGTATATATAACTCTACCGCAAGACGCAAAGTGAGGATAACGCTGAAACGATGGAGAAAACCCTGATTTTCAGTGGTGAGCGGTTTGGTTCTTTATCTTCCAAAAGAACAAACGATTTGAATAAGGAAAACGTAAAGGAGATAGTGCACGATCTGTTTTGCGTGAAGGTTGCAAACGTTAACACCAAACGTTATTTGGTGGGATAAAACTTTGTTGGTGACAGCGAAGGGAAGGAAGAGATTCTTGTCGTATACAAGGGTACGTGGAACAAGAATAGGAAGCGTTAAGGTTTTTGTCGACAAAATAACGCAACACAGGAAAAGATACACTTCGTTGGTTAAGAGAACGAGTGGTAAGGCTTTGTGAAAACCGGTTTGAAAACAAGACACAAAGTAGTATAAGACGCGAAATATAGAGCGCAAGGAACGTTGTTGTGGAGAAAGATAGAAAGTGTACACGTGGAACAAATAAAGGAAGGAGTACTCAAGAAAGATTTGGTGTGGAGAAGTGTCGGAACGACACAAGAAGAGAACAATAACAACAACGAGAATCAGAAGCAAAGGATTTTTTGTTTCGGTGGAACAGAATCAAAAATAAGTTTGGTTCGGTGTAGAGTACCGAATTTGGTACCAAGTTTGTGTGTGTGTAGAAATTGTTGAATTTCGAAGTAGAAAAGGAAAAAGGCAACGCAAAGGATACGTTGGGAACCGAAATCAGAAAACACACAAGGAGAAAACGTGTAAGTGTGGTATAAAGAAGAAGCAGGTTGCGTTTTGTTTGTGTCAAGGACAAAACCAGGAGGCCGTGACTTTTGTTTAGACTCGTTGGGTACAAAAAAAACAATAACAATTCGACAAGGAGAAGAAAGAAGGAACCGTGGTGTTTATTTGGTTCGAAACAGAAACAACAACAGCAACAAAATTCGAAAGTTTGTTGTGGATTTGAAGTCGAATAGGATTTGCAACGAGGCAGGAAGAAACAAAGTGGGAAAAACAATAAACGTTGGTGAACTAATTACTAACGAGACATGGGAATACAATCTCGTATTCATAACAACAAAACGAGGGGTACAAGTTACATTTTTTTTTGGATTTCAATTATATTAGAATTTGTTTATAGATTATTAGTTTGTACTATTAGGAAATCCCGAGATCTATTTATTGATCCCATATTACTAGGATTCTCGAAAACTCTATATTCCCATATTAGTAGAGATACCATACTAGAAAGGATAAATCCCACTAGCACTAGGAGAGGTGAAGATAATAAGCACTATAAGATGGCTGGTGATGATACGGCTAAGCACTTCGACACCTAAACCCGTGTCACCAATAGCAACAATATCATATGCCCTAGTTTGAAAAAGCACAAACTATTCCGTTTGGGATATATAAATTAAGTATATTATAGGCACATTGGTTTTATGGGAGGCTATAAGTAATCTAAGGATAACACGGAAGTAGATATTAAGAAGGATAAGGCAACAATAGCCTTTTTATATCAAGCATTGACCGAAGATGTGATTTTACAAGTAGCGGGTTGCGAAACAGCAAAGGAATTATGGGATTCGTTGAAAACAAGACACGTTGGAGAAGAGAAAGTGCAGCAAGCACGGTTACAATCATGTTGATTGAGTTTAATACAATTCAAAATGAAGGATTGATGACACGGTCGGTATGCATTTACGGCTAAATTAAATGGCTATGCCACAAAGGAAGGAATTAGGGAAAGACTTTGGGATGAATCAATTTTAGTACGAAAACTATTTGGACTCATACAAAGAATTGGTTCATTCAGTTAGTATGCATCCATAGAACAGACAAGTGATCTAGACGATATCTCTTTAGATGAGATCACTGGAAAACTCAAAGCGTTTGAGGAAAGGATAAAGCTCCGGAAGGGAGGTCAAGTTGAAAGCCAGGAGAACTTACTATTCACACATGGCGAACACTCGGGAAAAGGAAGGCGATTTAGTAAGCGCAGAGGTATGTAGGTCCTTATAAACAGGATCTCAATGAGCCTTACACGACTTATAGTCCTTTGAATGAATCCAAAGATACTATGAGAGACAATACCTGTGAATATAAATATTGACGCGGAATATCAATATCTATACCAAGATGAAATCACAAGAAACAATTTATCAAACTTGCTATTTACTATTACTATTTGATTGTAAATTCTCAATCAAATCATAGCTTACAATACTATTCTATGTTCCTTTAATAAACTTAAGGAACCTAAACGGTTAAGAAGATATGCTTATCTATTCCTAGATTAACGCTAGATGTGATATACTATTACTATAATTAAATACGACTTTATGTTGGTCAAAACAGTATTAACTTTAATACTGTCAGGGACTTTAGTTAATGATAGCAGACTTATATTGTCGTCTACCTGACTTAACTTCCTATTACTAACGGTACTAACTTTTTCTTCAGTACAATCTATAACTTAATAGACTTAACTTTATACTAACTGTTTTAAGACTGTTTACAATTTCTTTCTATCATTCCTCCCTAATTGAGCTTCATTCATGAATTCAAGTTTCTTTGTACTTGGCTTCACTTTGCGCTTTAGAGGATTGTCCTCTTGAACTTCTGTCTTCCAAAAGAATCATTTTAAGTTCTGTCAAATTTGACAGCAACTAGTCTTTCATTTCACTCAATCTTGGATGCAGGAAAAAAATATTAGTTTTTGGCAAACTACCAGCTTAAACGGATTTGTTGTGTTCTGTTCCATGAGCCGTTTGCTATGGAAGTCAATGTTTGGGGTTTGTAGACCATGGTACATTGATAACCATTTGGATTTTGAGCAGATCATCAGCGTATTAACGAATTTGATAACTCTTTACAGTAGCGTTATTTGCTCTGGAGTAGCCATGCTTCAGTATTAAATACCTAATGGGCATGAATAACATAGACAATTTTTTGGGAAAATTGTCATCCTTTCTAATATGGATTTACAAGTCTTTACTTAAAGCCATAATCTTAGGGACTAGTTATGGTTTTTACAAGCCTTTACCACAGCCTTAAACTTGTGGGGCCTAGCCAACTCTTCACTTTACAGGATTATGGTGAGTTGAAAACCATAACAATTAATTTGCAAGTTAGTCAACAATAGACACGGAATTTGAGGTAAGTCTTTACCTAGAAGACGTTTGCTCTTGGATTAGCACAAGTCCTTTGTTGGTTAGACATGGTGAACTGATAACCATTTGTTGTGTTAGTGATAGATTCACAAGTGTTATCTCTTCTCAATTTGGCTAGGTCTTTCAACCTAAACATTTCTTTACTTTCTAAATGCCTGATTGTTTTTCCATCATTTTTCAAAAATCTATTGCAATCTTCATTCATCTATCATCAAAAAGCTTCATTTTCATCATTGTTTACATAAATATGCAGGTAAGTGGTTATTTTCTATCAGACAAAAATAAATCATCCATAGATTCTAGTTCAAACAATGTAACCCTATGTAGTTCATAGTATATCAAAATTCAATCTTTTGTTTGGGTTCTATCTCACTCCATATAGAATCTGTGCTTAGAGGTTTTTCATACATAATTCTTAAAAATTTCCAGTATCCCTTCTTTACTTATTCCTCAGGCCTATCCAACACATATCTATTCATTACTATCCTGTACAAACTCAAGTAGATCATCCCTAGTTGTAGACTTTAACATAGGCTCCATATTAATGTATACTATATCTGTGCAATCTTCCCTAACAATTTGGTTATACTCCTTTTTTCTTCTTGTTTTAATTTATTTATAAGTAGACTACACTAGTGTTTTCATGGTACAGGAACAGGGATTCAAAGGAGTTCAGATACTGGTGTTAGTCTCTTCTTGCTCTCAACATTATCTGTATCTTCAGAGACATTCTCATCCACACTAGTATGCATACTTTCCTAGCTATCTGTTTCTTCTCTTTATCCAAGCTTCTTTGTTGGGTCATCATCTTTTGCTTATCATATTTGTCTTCTTTAGTCTCTTTGGAGTCTTTGGAGTCTTTGTTTGAAAGATCTGCACCAATCTTTAGTGGCTTCAAACTTTTGTGGGAGCAAAAGACTCTAACCTTTTTTTGTTTTATAAGCTTGTCAAACTCTTCTTTGATTCTTCAAAGAAAAAAAAACTATAGTTCCTCAGCGATTTAACTTCCATGACCCTTGATTCTTTAAGTAGTTCATCATGTAAGTCTTTAGCTATGATTGGGTCATGGGCTTGTTCCTTTTAGCTTTGGCTCTTTCTTCAGCAAAGAACTTCTTTTTTTGATTCACAAGGTCCACCATTTTCTTAGCAAAGTTTATAATTGATGTTCACTTCCATGCATGCTCTTTGATACTCTGCATTAGCTTCAAGTTTGCTCTATCATAGTCCCAATCTTCTTTGTATTGTGTTGAGCCTCATTGTACGCGGCTTTTATTTTCTTCTGTTGCTCAGTCAAACTCTTCTCTTCTGCAATCCTTTTGTGCTAGAAGTGCTCCAAATGTAATTTGCTCGCCTCATCTTCTCTTGTAAGGAATCCAATCTTATTTACTTCTGCAAGGCTAGCTTATTAGTGTAAGATTGTTCCTTTGTTATTCTTTGGGAGTTTTTCTTCACTGTGATAGGAAGCTTTCCTTCTCTTTGTCCTTTATTTTCACCAGCAGTACTGTCTTGCTCTATAAAGTCTAAGTTCAAATTAATACCAGTATTAATTTTACTGCAGTTTTAACTTCCATTTTCTAGCAGCATTAACCTCACAACTATATTATCTTCGTGAAAGTCCAAGCTTGGACTACTTTCCTTGGCATGTAGACTCTTTTATTCTCTTGTACCTCCTTCCTTTGGAAATGGACCTTGACTTTAAAGAGGCAAACTTTGAGAGAGTTTTGCTGCTTCAAGAGTGTTTGGGGCTTATTTCTTCATCTTGTTCCTCCCTGAAGGCATGTGCCTTTTGTTGTAGGTGGTGTAACCTGTCCTTGTTTTGAAGAATCTTGAGGGTCAGCTTGACTTTTCATCCCTGAACTCAGGTTCTTCATCCTTTGAATCTGTCAAAACTAAATTTCCTACTCTTTTGATACCATTCCATGGCTTCACCTTCTTGACTAGCTTCACTATTGGCATTTCCATGGTTAGCTTGGTTTGTTTAAGAGCCAATTCCAGGATATCTATTCTTGAAATCAACTTGGAACCTGTTTGAAGCAATATTATCTGTAGGCATGTGTCTTGGTGCTGTGCTTGTGATGGTGAGAAGTGATGGTGGACAGGAGATTGCTCCTCATAGATGTGCTCATCTGTTGGAGGTTCAGTCTCAGGTGGTGGTGGTGGTGGTGGTGATGTAGGTGTAGGAATAGGTGGTGGTGTTGGTGATGTAGTAATTGGATTGGTTAGAGATGTTGATGTGGTGATAGTTGTTGGTGTTGTATGGAATAGGTGGAGGTGGGGTAATGGTTGGGATGAGCTTGTATATGCATTGTTTTGTCTGAATAGGGTTTAGTAGCAACAAGAACATGGAAAGGCAATAAAGGTCTTGGGCCCCTTGAAAACCCCTTTCATATCCGCAAATATTTTTGGTCAGGCTTACAGCTAGATAAGGGTGTTTGTTTTTGTTTGATATTCAAAATTTTATTTGCAGAAAACGGGGATACATCAAAAAAACTTTTTCTTGTTCTTCAAATTGGCCATCATACCATAAAAAATGAGTTTTTGAAAAAAGTTAATATATACCATAGTGGATGACGATCAATGGTAGTAGCATATATTGTACCAGATTGATCCCCCATTCCTCCACTTGTAGAGCTTATACAGTGTAAAAGATGTGGACCAATATCGCCTTTTGTGGTGTTAAAGAACTTTATCAAAAGGTAAAAGTTCCTTCAGTAGGATACCCTATTTGGCCATTCCCTGAAAAAGGTTCATCATTAGGTAACAGTGTAATTTCAAGTGGCGTCATCTAATTTAAGTGATTCCTATTGACCGCCTCAGTATTGTGTACCTTGATTGTTATCAATTGTTGCCTTAATTTCAAAAAACACATCTACTTTTAGTACTTGCAATAGCACTCTGCCTGATTGTTTCACTAGAGTATCATAGATAGGTGGATTAGCAGTTAAAGACATACCTGAGGTTGGAACCTTGAAGGAAAAGTACCACTTAACTCGGCAAACCCTGCTCCCTGTTAGGCTTGCGCTAAAAACACCTACTTGATTGTGTTTGTCACTTAATTTAATTGAGATGTGGACACCGTATTAAGTACTTAGGTTGAATTGTGAATGAAAATGTAGATGTAGGTAGCTGGAAGCGTGACTTGTTTCGTTAGAGAGGACAATTTTTGACTTTGCAAAAGAAATGGATGATAGCAATAAAAGGAAAAGAATATGAAGAGAAATCTAACTTTATCTATATTAGCTACTCTGTGGGACTACTCTTGTGACGTTAAAAAATCTTTTCGGTTACTTATTAAACAGTGATTAAGCAGGAAAAAGTCAAATTCCCGCAACCAGCGTTTAACATAAACCACAGTGTTTACAATTTACCAATTACCAGACTTAATTTTGGTCAAAAAGAAATAATTATGGGTCAACCCTGAATTAATCTCTATTTTAATCAAGATTTAAGTGTGGATGACCTACCTGAATTATATCTACTTAACTACCAGTTAGTATTAACGGAAGATATACTCTTCTACCAGGATTAAAAAATTAACTACCCGAATTATACCTATTTATCTAACAGTCATCAATAGAATTATAGCTACTGGATTAAAAGTATTTAAACTAAAAGAATTAAAATTACTTAGCTATTTTAATGTAACCAAACTATACACCTAAGCCTCCCCTTAAATGTTGCTATGGGTTGATCATACCAATGCTAACCACCAAGTAATTAAACCGAGGTCCATCAAATGGTTTGGTCAACAAGTCAGCAACATTTAAGTCTGTGTGGATTTTCTCCACATGTATGAGCTTCTTCTCATAACAATCTCTGATGAAGTGGTGACGAATCTCAATGTGTTTGGTCTTAGAATGATAGACTGGGTTCTTCACAATTGCAGTTTGTGCTTTTCATTATCAATGTGGATTTTGGTATTCATGAAGTTGAAAAATAGTCCAACAATGATTTTGAACCACTATCCACTTGTCCAGGCAATTTGCAATAGCTTACATATTCAGATTAGTTGTTGTACGGGATACAATTGTCTGTCTTCTTGCATTGCCTGGAAGTTAAAGTTCTTTGACCAAGAAATTGACCAACCACCTGTTGTGGATATTCCTGTCAAAGTTGGGAACACATAGTATATAGAGGATGCCTCCTATTCACGGTGGTTGATTCTTGGATACAATTAATCCCTAGTTTGTGTTTGCAACTTGTGGTAATTGAAGATCCCTCTTGACAGCATTGAAGATGAGAAGTCTTTGGAGTTTAACTGAAAACGTGAACAAACACATACTTGCATACATAATTTCAGGTCTAGAAGCAGTTATAGTACTTGTGGGAAACTTTCATAGATCTGTACAGGTGTACATTTTCTATATTAAATGCTTCCTCATCCTTGTCAATGGCAACTTGGGTTTCTCATGGGAGTGAAGGAGCTTTGAATTTACAAGATCAATTTCTTGAGTATCTCAGCTAAATTACTTGTCTTGAGATATGAAGATGTTCCTTGTTCTGATTGTCTTGTAGACCTAAAAAGAATGTAAGTTCACCCATGGAAACTCATTGAATATATGCTTTGCATCAAAGCTTCAAAACTCCTCACACCAAGGACTTGTTGGTGACCGAAAAATGATATCTTCAAACATACACTGGAACCAAATTGATATCTTTTTGTTTCTTCTAATGAATAAAGTTCTTTGTCAAAGGTTTGCCCTCTTGTATCCATGTGATATAGGAATGTTGACAAAGGTAGCCATACCTAAACTATAGGGGGATTGGTGCTATCCATACAAAGCTTGAACCACCTTATAAACCTTTGTAGGATGATCAGGATCAACAAAAACCAGGATGGTTGTGAACATAAGACCTATTCATCAATTAGTGCCATACAGAAAATGCAATTTTAACATCATTTGATAGGACTTGAATCCCATAAATGAGGCAAAAAGTATCTAAAATTAACCTGATAGCTTCAATTCTTTGCTACGGGAGCAAAAACCTCTTCAGAGACAATCCTTTCTTCTTGTATTGACCTTGAGCTACCAAGCCTTGCTTTGTTTCTGACAACTACTCCCCTATTATCCTTTTTGTTCATGTATACCCATTTGTACCTATACTTTAGCACCATTGGGTAATTCAACCAAAAACCATACTTGTTGAAGCTTGACTGCACAGTTCTTCTTGCTTAGCTTAAACCTTGCTTCCATCATTCAAGTGCTTATGAGTCTCTCCTTGGTTCAAATTGAGATAATAAAGCAAGCAAAAAGACACATGTTGTTGATCTTTATGATTGATTCTTTGGTGTGCTTGTAGTAGCTCACACTAGAGCATGAGCCTCAGTTGATTTTCTTGAGTGAGGCTTCTAGTCTGATCAGGTTGTATAGGGTTCTCCAAGGATTTAACTGTGAGGTATGAGCATTGTTGAATTCCTTGAGTGGGATTTATAGGAAAATCTACCTCATACTGGTAGATTCTGTATGAAATTAGATAATAATCCCTTCATATCTTAAGAGCCTTTTCAAAGATACCTTCACTTGATTTATCATAAATCCTTATTTCAGGCATTTTCATATCGCATCAGAGAAGACTCTTTCATGATCAGCACTAGGAGAGATTGCTTCAGTATTGACCAGTAATTATCCTTTCTCAAAGCAAGTATTAAGATTAATACTACTGTATCTTACCTGGTTAGTCTAATGGCTAGGTTCTGTTGCAGATACTGGTCCTAAGATGCTTCAAAGCATGAGCATCAAGCTCTTTTCTAAAGATCATAATGTCATCAGCAGTTTAGGATATGGTGTAGAAGATGGCTGATTTGCGGGAGTGTGTATTCTTTGTTGCAATCTTTTCAGAATCAATTGCTTTTCTACGTTGCTTCTGTTAAGAGATGTAGAAAGTAATCACACTCAGTTCTGCAGCACTTCTAAGTCTGCACATCAATTTCAATGACCTCCGTTGAACCTTTTGGCAGGGTTAAGATTGATTGTTGCACAGAAAACAGGGGGTTTTTTTATTGTTAATAGGTCATGTTTAGGATAATCTTAAGTCAATCATCCAACCATTTGACCTATTCCTTGTACATTTGGGTTTTTCTCAAGACAAAGTTGACATGATGGTTTACATTCAACTTTTTTGGTTACTAAATTATAAACCTAAAGGCTTTACTATTCAAGAGTAACCTACAAGTAAAACATCTCTTCAGATTTATTCATCAAACTTTTCCTATGGGCTTAGAGTATTGAGAATTGGTAAATGGCACACCCAAATGGTCTTATGTAGCTAAGGATTGGTTTGTGGCCAAACATAAGGTCATATGGAGTTTGTTCTGAGGCTGGTCACCCCTTTCCTGTTGAAGGTATTAGCAAGCAGTATTAACTGCTTCTGCCCAAAATGGTGGTCGGTAATGTGTGAGTCAACTAGCATAGTCCTAGCAGGCTTTATAAGGGTCCTATTCATTCTCTCAGCAACCTCATTTTGTAGGAGTTCTTGCATTACTAAACTCCTGTTTTATACCCTTTTCCCTACAGAACTCAAGCATAACCCTGTTTTTAAATTCTGTCCCATTATCTGATCTAATGATTTTTACTTTTTGATTAAGTTGGTTTTCTATCTGTTTTATAAAAGTCTTAAGAATGTTGAGTTCATCCTTTTGGATAGAATGATTACCAACAAAACCTTGAACAGTCATCAATAATCACTAGACAGTAACTTGCATGGTTGATACTCCTCACAGAGGTAGGTCCAAATAAGTCCATATGCAATGTGTGTAATGGGTGGGTTACAAACCTGTCAATCTTGGCCTTACAGGAGGCCTTGTGTTGCTTTCCCTTTTGACAAGCAACACAAGTGTGGTCATTTTTGAAACTCTTGGAAGGTAACCCTCTAACTAGATTATCCTTTACAAGTTTATTTAAGTTTTTAAAATTAAGGTGACCTAACCTCCTGTGCCACAATTTAGCTTCATTAGATAAGGCTTTTGCTAACAAACAAGTGTATCCTTTTGAAGAAGCAACATTTTGCTATCAATTGTTAAATACATGTTGTGTTGCCTAGGAACTTTAAGAAGGACTGATTTTGCAATCAGGGCATCTTGAAGTCAGAGGACACACAAAAACACTCTTTTAGTATACAATGGACATTTATTTTTATCAATATTGAGATATGGAGGATTAAGTGAATAATGTCATAGTTCTTTCACAAAAGCCACATCATCAAAAAACTAAATTTCCTATCTAATTGTACCTTTCCACTGATACTACCTTTACTTCCTTCAAAGCAACTTATCCTACTTTGGACAATTCTTGATAATCTTCTCAAGATAGGGCCATATGTTAACAGGTCATGTGCCCTGAACATCACATTATTCAATAATACCTCTATGCTCCATATTGATCAGTGATGATCCTGCCAATCAAAAAAGAGATTAGTTTCTCGTTGGGACCAGGCTTAACAGCGTGGGTTTGCTTTGGACCTCTTGAACATTACATTTTGGATATAGGGGTTGGTCCACTATTGGTATTGGAGAGTGGTATTGCTTGTCTCCAAACACAACCTGCTGAGGTCTTAACAGCAGTGCCCACTTTGCCCTTAACAACATATATATTTGACTTGTGTGCTGTGTTCCTTGAAAAGGGTCTATTTACAAGTGATCTTTGTTTTGAAAACCATTTCTTTGGGCTGTTTAGATTCACCTGAGAAGGTTTAGAGGATTGTGTGTTTTTGATTAATGGTACTTATTTACTCTAACCGATACTAACTTGTTTGCTTGAAAGTATTAAATCTAGTAAGCTCATACTTAAATATGAGTGCCAGAATTAAAATGCACACTACCTGAATTAACATGTTGCTTCGCCGTATTAAATCTCAGAAAGCACCAGACTTAAATTTGTGTGCCAGCAGATCTAACTGAACTATCATTTCTTGAGCTGTATTAAACTTTACCCTTCCAGTTTATAGTTTTGCTAGCTGTTTTTTAAGGGTGGGTCTATTGTTGTTTTAGTTGTAAGGTCTGGGTGAGTGAATTGATTTTGCTTTATTACCCTGTTAGAGTTAGTCAAGGATGGTGTAGCTTGCCAACATTAGCATGATCCACCCTTGTACTTTTAAAAGCAGTTCCCTTGCCATCTTTTTTCTCATTATAGTCACAATCTTATCAGTGCCTTAAGATTCCACACCAAAACATGGTTTTACTTTCAAAAGAATATCCTGCACTATTCCCGTTTCCATTTTTGTTCCAAGTCTAATCTATTTTATAAGGAAAGGTGATGGAGTCACTGTGTGTCCTGGTTGGTTGCCTAAGGAGTTTTTACATGTTGTGCAAATAGGGTCATATGTTTGTGGGGTTTAGGCACTTGTGTGGTTGAGTCTTTTGGGTGGCTATGGTAACCCTTGATCAAATAAGAAGATATAGGGCTAGGGTCATCATTGAATGAATGGTCAGATACAGTTCTTGTTCCCATCCTACTGTCATTGGATTGACAAGTTAAGGTAATTAGATGGAACTTGCATCAGACTCAATAGGCACTATGAGATTGAGGTTGAAGTCACATTTCTTACATACTCATACAGAGAATCATCCATTTCATCTGTTCCTAGGGGTATATCACCTCTAAGAGGATGAGAGGACACCTTTGTATTCTACCTGTTTGAATTGTGTATAGTGGAGATATCTTTATATTGCATTGGTTTTCCCTAAAAAGAAAAAATACCGCTATTATCTCTTTCCTCATATCCTAGGACCTCATCTTTAGATTTTTGCATATCCTATAAACCTATCTTAATCAGTTGTTGCTCATCCCACATTAATTAGCTTCCAATGATTGTTAGAAGATGGCAGACCAAGAATCAAAAATTTGTTGTTAAAGCATCCTTGTCTTTGAAGCTTTCATTTCTATTCTTCGATACTTTTTCTAAGCTTGTCATCTTTTCAAATTTGATTGGCTTGAAAATTTATTTTTAGTTAAGGAAGAATTGTTGTTTGTGGGAGGATTTAAGCTGAGATTCTAATTACTTAACAGCTATTTAATGGCAAACTAAGGCGCTTCTTGGTCACAAATTCAGATTGCTGTTCTCATACTTAGCTTGAAGAGCATTATATGAATCTTAAAAACAATTAGAACACTTGGATACCTCATTTATTCTTAGTGAAAGCCTTAGAGAATGATTGAGTTCCTCACTGTTAGTCTGCTGCTTCCTATTGATCTGCCTTCATCAATAGTCATCAAAGTCCTTTTCAGTCTCCAGGCTTTAAATCTTGACCTGTCTTCATGTTCTTGCTGCTACCTTCCTTTGGAACCTTTAACTTGCACTCCTAGCAAAATGGCTTATGTTATTGTGGCAATTGAAACATTCACTTTTCTCTTATAAATGCAACCATGAATTTTTCCATCCACTCTTGGCTTCTGCCTGGTCTTTTTGTTAGAACTTTTTAATCTTTATAGCAGTCATAGCAATCTGCCAATTGATATTCATTTCTTCCAAATCCAGATCATCAATTTGATATAGGTCTTCATGTATCAAATCTACATCATCAGCATTTGTGGCTAAAAAAGAATGGATAACTTCATCAGCAAGACCAGGAGTAGCAGTTGGTGTTGCTTTGGAAGAGGAAGTGGTATAAGAACTATAACTTCCTGAGCTGTGGCTTGGCTTATGCTTGCTTGAAGATTTGGCTTGTGATAGAAAGCAACATTAATCAGTGCCGGGAAGTAGATGATGTCTTTTGGATGTCTTGTTCAAAGACACTCTGATTTGTATTAAAATTCATCTATTGGTCAGAGTGTCAATATTCTTCTTTGTTCTCATTGTCATGGTAGTAGACTGTCCATGCAGGAGGAAAGGGACCTCAAAAACTTTGTGATTTGCATCTTAATATGACCACTACCAGCACAAGGGCATCCAAAACTGTGATAGGAGTTTTGGAACCGATCTTACCCTTTATCTATGCTTTCCCTTAGACTGAGATAGTTAATGCTAAACTGTTGTTTCTATAAACACACTTTTTGCAATTTTCTTAGAGTTGTGCCACTTAACACACAAATCTTGTCTTGTTGGCTGCACATATCTCTTTGGCATCATCAATGCCATGAAATCGCTGAGGATGATCTTTTGGTACAGACATTAACAGCTGTGTATAGCTTCCTTTCTTTCTCATCAGCAAATTGTTCTTCCTGTGTGGTTGGAGGAAGACCATAGAAACATATCCTTACCTTTGGTGACTCGCTTCTTTGAGGTTCCCATTGCTGAATTTACTTTCCACAACCTCATTATCTATATACTCATGATAATGTTCATCTACATTGCCACATGTATATAATCATCCTTTTGAAGAACAGGCTGTTTAAGGTTTGAAAGCTGTGTTTGTGTGATAATTTGTGGTGGTTTAGAGGAGCATTCCTTTTGTTAGTTGCTGGTACAGATCCATCCAAAGGATGCATCATATGAAGAGATCGTTCGCTACATCATCATTAAAGAGAAAAAATTATCGTTTGCAGAACATGACCTATGTGTTTTGGGGGGAATAAGGTTTTGATCTAATGTTCAATCTTGTGTAAAGTCACCTTTGGTGGTCTGATACCACTTGTAGGTCCTTATAAACAGGATCTCAAAAGAGGCCTTCATTAAGACTTATAGTCCTTTGAATGAATCAAAGATACTATGAAGAGACCAAATACCTGTGATTTAAATATTGACGCGGAAGATCAATATCTATACCAAGATGTGACACAAGAACATATTATCAAAACTTACATATTACTATTACTATTTGATTTGTAAATTCTCAATCAACTCATATGTTTACCATACTATTCTATGTTTCCTTTTATAAACTTAAGGAAACCTAAACGCGTTTAAGACGGATAATGCTTATCTCTTCATAGATTAACGCTAAGTGTTGATAACTTTTTAATATATTTACAAAGACTTAACTGTCTGGTCAAACAGTATTAACTTTAATAACTGTCAGACTTAAGTTAATGAGCAGACTTAACTTGCTCTACCAGACTTAACTTTCTATTACTTAACAGTACTAAAATATTTCTATAAGTACTAACTATAACTAATAGTCTTAACTTTAATACTACTGTATTAAGTTGTTTACAATACTTTTCCTTACAAGGTAGAATCAATTTTTTCTCGAGGAACTAGGCAGACAGAATAAATAGAAATAGAAACAACTCACAAGATGGAAACTCAATCCACAAAGGAAACTCAAATAAGATGGTAAGGTAGTAAAAGGGATTGGAGTAACATGAAAAATGTTTCAAGTGTAACAAATTTTGACATTTTAGGAAGGATTGTAGAGTAAACATCAACACTCAAGAATCAATCATGCTTATATTAGAAGACGAAGTGAACCATCACTGTTTAATGACTACACACGAGGATGTATTGGTGAATAAGGCCATATTCAACCAGGAAAATATGCTTCAGGTGATGCAGCATATGGTTTTTAGACAATGGTGCAAGTTACACATTTTGAGGGTGTTATGAGTAATTTTAGGATATAATGAAAGCGATTTAAAGGACGAGTACGTTTTGGAGATGGTTATATGTACTGTTAAAGGGTAGTGGCTCTATATGGTTAGGTTGTAGAAAACAAGAACAGAAGATAGTATCGTACGCTTTAAATATATACCATCCTTTAAAAGCAACATTCTTAAGTCTAGGACAACTTATGGTGACTCAGGTTGTATAAGGTAATAATGGTCGGAAACAAACTGACTTGTAGGGACAAGAAGCAAAGAAAAATTGTGATGAAGGGTTGAAAGATCTAAGATAGACTTTACAGTATAGATGCAAGATAGGACACACCTTTATGTCTCTTAGAAAATGTTAGATAACAGATGGTTTTGGCATGCTAGATTAGGTCATCTGACGTTGACGATTATCAACAAGATGACTTGGAAGGGTCTAGTGGAAGGTTTCCAAGGGTTAAATTCAGGAGAAACGATTTGTGATGCATGTTTTTTAGGAAACAACGTAGGGAACACCATTTCCAAATCAAGCTTAATTCAGATATAAGAACCAGTGGGGATCCCCTAGTATATGAGACCTCGTAAGGTCCTATAAGTCCAGCCACACACTCAGGCAAGAAACTCATATTCTTGTTAGTGGACGATTGTATACGTTTCATGTGGGCTTACTTTCTGACGACGAAAGATCAAGCACTTAGTACTTTCAAGGAATTTAGACAAAAGATAGAAATGGAAATGAGAAATGAATGTGAGGATGTTTAAGAAAAATGATAGAGGGAGGTGAATTTACATACAAATCGAATTCACAAAATACTGTAAGGAGAATGGAATAGCACGACAGTTGACAGAACCATACTCGCCACAACAGAATTGTAGTGTGGAACGAGAAAGAAATTGGGACAGTATTATCAACTACGAGGAGTATGATGAAAGCAATGAAGTTAGCCTTAAATTTTTAGGCGGAAACAGTCAGACACGTGATATACATACTCAACTGGGTACCTACAAGAGCCCTGGAAGATAAAACTCCATATGAGGCACTCTACAACAGAAAACCGAACCTGGAAAACCTAAGAATATTCGGATGCACAGCTTATGCCAAGATAACAATACCTCACTTGAAGAAGCTGGATGACAGAAGCATACCAATGATTTACTTAGGAGTAGAGGAAGGATCAAAAGCATGTAGGTTATATGATCATTATCAAGAAAAAAAACAGTTAGTAGGGGATGTAATGTTTATGGAAACGAGTAAAAAATTGGGATTGGAATTTAAAGATGAAGAGGATACAAGTACAAAGACACATTTGGAATAGTTTTGTGTTGGTAGAAGGGAGTTGTAATGAAAACGCAGTCCAATACAGTGCACAGTCAACATTGAAATCAATGATAATATTGATAACCCGTATCAGGAACAGGATCCGATTAATGATCCTAACTCGCCAATCACACCATCTCTTACAACTTACAACAACATGAGAAGAAGAGGGCTATACTAGTTTGACGAATGAACTAAGGAAATATATTTGTCCATGTACAAGTACGAGGGTTTCAAAGACTTAACTGAAATATACAGAATACACAGAGTTTGAAGCAGAATCTTTATTATTTTACGGAGGAAGAAGGAACCCGTAACTAACAAGGAAGCATCAAACAGATAAGAAAAAGGATTGAGGGCCAGGGGATTGAATTAGATTCAATCAACAGAATAATACATGGACTCTTACATCATTGCCACCGATCAATTCAAAAGGCAATAGGACTCAAATGGGTTTTTTAATCCAAGAGGGTGCAGAGGAAGATCTTTCATTTAAGGCAAAGATTAGTAGCAAAAGGATATGTACAAGAACAAGGAATAGACTTCGATGGATGTATTTGGCACCTGTTGATTGGATATGACAGTTCTGTTAATTTTCGCATTGGGCAGATATCATGGAGGCAAGTACACCACTTAGATGTAAAAATTACATTTTTAATGGAGACTTAAAGGAAGAAGTCTATATTACACAATGAAGGAATTGTTCAACAAGGTACTCAGGAGAAAAGTTTACTAACTCATTAATGCATTATCATGGGCTAAGACAAGCACCAAGAGCTTGGAATGTGAAGTTGATCAACAATAAACAATCACTGGAATTTTAAGAAATGTAATCTCGAAAAGCTAGTCTATACAAAGAGAATGCAAGACTTTACGCTTATAGTTGGAGTTTATGCAGATGATTTTGGATAATCAGGGTACTCCAAGAAAGGAATTTGACGTATTTAAATCACAGATGGAATGTATCATTTGTAAATTGAGGACTTAGGCTTATTGGCTTATTACCTTGGGATAAGTTTTAAACAGATAGGAGGAGAGATCACATCAAGCAAAACAGGTTATTAAACAAGATCTTGAAGGAAACAAGTATGACAGTTAGTAATGAACAAAGATACCAATGGATCCGGTAATAAGTTGATCAAGGCGGAAGATGGAACACGGTGACGCAACTTATTCAGAAGTTTAATTGGAAGCATTAGGTACTTACTGTTTACAAGACCAGATCTTAGTTATTCAGTCGGACTACTCAGCAGATTCATGCAAGACCCGAAGGATCATCACCTGAAGGCAGTAAAGCAAGTAATCCGATATATCAAAGGAACAAAGGAGCATGGCATAATATACAAGAAAGAAGGCGGCTGCAAGATTACAGGTTACAGTGACAGTAGTTATGGAATCAACACTGATCAAGGAAAAGGAACTACTGGGATAGTATTTTATTTTGGAGAATCACCTATTACCTGGTGTACTCAGAAACAACCAACAGTGGCGCTATCATCATGTGAATCAGAATTCATGGCGGCTACAGGAGCAGCATGTTCAAAATAAAAAAAGCATTATGGTTAAAATGACCTACTTTTGGAATTAATGGATGGGAATGAGATATGGTTAAAGCTGAAGGTCGATAACATTTCGCATAATTCACTAGTCAGGAACCAGTTTTTCATAGAAGAAGCAAGCACATCGACATTCGCTATCATTTCATTCGAGAATGCGTAGAGACTGGGCACTCAATGTTGGAAACAAGTCAGGAGGAGAACTACAAAGAACAGATTTTAAAATGGCTCTACCAGATTGAAGTTCGCATGACTATGCGAAAATGCACGGAGTTCAAGATTTAGGACGAAGCAACGATCAAGATTAAGGAGGAGAATGTGAACGAATAATCTTACTCTTATGCTTCATATGTAAATATTATAATACGAAGGACCAACTATGTTATTTAGAAACTTAATAACCGAAAGTTAGTTATAGGAAGTTAGTTAATTCGGTTAGAAAAAAGGAATGGTTACATCGGTTTGTTGGCACCGATTAGAAACATATATATGTAAAGACAATGTATCGAATTCATGGTTAGACAATTAGACGAAATACTTATTCATTTTACTTTGCAACTTGTATAATATCGATCCAGAATTTGGGACAACAGTGTCACCTTAACTAGAAATTCTGCATAAAGGAGAGGGCTCGAGTCAAGTAATGCACTTACATATATATAACACATATATCAGTCAAAAATGGTCTAGGAATAAAAATTTTACCTTATTTTCTTTTATTTCCATCTAAATTGATGGTGATGTGGTAGGAAGCAAATAAAGGCTTGGTAGGTGTTAACACAAAACCATTAGAAGAGAAAGCTACAAATGGTGAAACGTTTATA
>BQNB010003791.1:0-90000 GCA_026074375.1 Tanacetum coccineum
TGCTAATACGATGACCAATGGGATACCTCCCTCACATATCTCCTCATTGTCGGCTCCCCAGAAGGCTCTGTCGGGCTCAGGGTCGGTGTAGACAGAAGTGTAGGTAACGGCTGATGAAGCAGAAGACATGACTGCTGCAAAAGCAAAAATAACTTATATAAGTATTACTTATAGGGAAAATTGGTATGATATGTCTGTAAGCTTTAATTATAAAAGTCTTATAGTAATATACGTAATATCATTTATATACACGTATATCAATCATGCAAGCACTTAGTACCCTACTAATGCCAAAACAATGCATGTCATGTAAGCATATATGTGCTAGATGTAAACAAGTAATGCATGTATGTCCCTCGCAAATCCCATTTGTGAAAATAGTGTTTGAAAATGGTTATAGTCCAGACAAAACTTTTGACCTGGTTCTTTATAACCTTGGCTCTGATACTAAACTGTAACACCCTCAAATCTGTGTTCGCAGCGGAATGTTGAATATCCGAGAGCGTTACTTTATAGATCAATAGCACAAGATCTGAGAACGACTATTAAACGTGTCGTTTGAAAAAGATACATTGGATTAACAAAAATACTTGTTTGTTACATAAGCCCATGGCTTCAAATTGTTCAACAATATAAATAAAGATTTCGGTTTATAACAATTGTCCCCAAAATGTAATAAGACCCCAAATCTTATGTGTTGACTCTTCAATTATTGACTTCCAATGTATCATCGCACCTCGTGCCTTATTGACCTGAAAAACATGCTTAAAATGTCAACATAAAGTTGGTGAATTCATAGGTTTGTGTAAATCAATAGTAGGACCGCAAGATTTCTAAGTGTATGATTAAGCAACACATGCAAACATCATAAAAAGTAATTTCATTTTCCTAAGCTCATGACACTGAAGCTCGACAAGTATGAATGCAATAAATTGCCAATGAATGCCCATGAATGATGTTCTAACCCGAAACATCCCAAATCCGACATGTTACAACGTTCGTTCCTGGTGATAGCTAGTCACCCGAACGGGGATGTCAATCCCAAATAGATCTACTCATAACATTCGCGCTTATAATCCAGTAATTGACAGTTCACGATACTAGGGCTCAGTGAGTTATCGCTACTTAGGCAAACACGAAATCATAATATAAAATGTACACTAGCGTCAAATTTGTAAAACCAATCATGTTCTCACCCCAAAGATGGAAATCATTTAAATAACTGTAAAACATGGGGCTATGAACTCACCTTAGCAGTTAGTTCTCTGAATGATAATAAATATCCAAGTAAGCAATGAATTACACCGTCAAATACCTAAGTAAATACGGTCAAGTCTTAGTCTACACATTTAGGCTAACGACTCATTGTATAAACTAAATTCCATTTCAAGTTTATATATACTGTTATCACTTGTGTGGTGGTGCACATGATTATTGTATTTATAATTTCAATGGTTCTCGGGAAACGTGAAATCATTGTTAATAAATGTACTTATTTATTAAGTCGTTAATTAAACCCGTTTAATGTTCGAATATATTAATATTCGACCGATTCGTTAAGTGTTTTATTAATTCACTTTTGTTCACAAAAATACCCTTAGGTTTCTTGTATTTACGCTTTAGTCCCTAGGTTTATAAAATATATAACACTGACAAATTTAATCCCTTAAGTTTATAAATTTACATTTTTAGTCCCTCGACTTGCAAAAATTGCATTTTAACTCCAAATGAATCCCAACAAGTGACATTTTGTTTCGTTAAGTTCAAACCAGTTATGAAAACTGTTTCGACCTAAAAATAAGCTTATCGAGCTTAGTTTTGGCTTAACGGGCCTTATTGGGCCCGTTAAGGTCCGTTTAGGGTTTTAAAGGTCCAATATGGTTCTAACGAGTACAAAAGCCCTCAATAAGCTAGTTTGGGTTTGTTAAGCTTTAAATAAGCTCAGGGAGCTTATTGGAGCTTATTTCGAGCTTATTGGACTCGTGAGCCCAATAACCTTAACCCGTTATACGTTTTAATGGTTCTCGTGGCATTTTAGCTTATTTCCCCGTTCTCATTAAGCTCGTTAATCTTTTTTCATTTTTAGCTTATCTTAATAAGCAAATAAGCTCTTATAATTGGGCTGTTGGGCCTATTAAAGGCCCGAATGGGTTTTATTGTCTTTGGTTAGGTCCATTAGGGTCCATTATGTACATTTAAGGTCCCTTAAGCTCATTGAGTTCTCATAAGATCACCAATAAGCTGTCCAAGCTTATTGTGAGCTTATTCGTGTATATGGGGCTCGGTAATGGGCTAGTGAGCCGATTAAGGGTTCCGTTTGGTTTCAAATGGAAATGCAAGGCCTATGTTGATTTAATAACCATTTCTAGTTCCCATTTAAACCCGTATGGTTTATTAATAAGCCATAGCTTATTACACAAGGCCTCGTTGGGCCTGTTGGGCCTCCAACAGTGGCCTGCCAAGCCCATTAAGACCCGAAACTAGCCCCTTGCTTATCCACTTGATTCTAGGGCTTGACACACTTGTTTAGCATCATTTAACATTTGTAACTCGTTGTTTATTACATGCGCTCGTTTGATAAGGAACATATATACGTCCCTAGGCCAAAGGTTTCATTTTCTTTAAAAGTTTACGCATAGCATTTGGGCTTTCATTTAAAACGAGCTTATAAACACTTTTGTTTGCATTTGTGGGTTTCTTATGAAACATTTAAGCTTTAACTTGTTCATTAGTCACCTTTTAATCATGCTACCACCACACAAGACTTCGTTTGTTAATCCTAAGTGTGCGAACCATGCATGGATCAAACCATGCATGTCTATGCACTCGTATACGTCCCACGTGGATAATGTCGTGACATACATACTTAGACAAGATGTATAATGAAACGATAAAGACACACGAGGCTAGATATAACTTACAAAGGTCCTAGCTTTCCTTGATTGCAGATTTAAACGTAGACTCAACCCTTATACACCCAAGCGTGTATAATTATAAGCTCCAAAGCTTATAACCCAACCTCCTTAGCCCGTGCTTCCCTCTTAGCAACCTTATGATCAATCCTAAAGACTTCCTTGTGTTCTTAGGACAAATGTGGGTCGTGTAAGGTTTGGGTAAATGAATGCCGATTGGAAATAAGAGAGAAAATGGTAATGTCTATCTTTGAGGGTGTTCGAGTGTTTAAGAAGTGTGTTATGTAGGTTAGTGAGTGGTATTTATAGATAAATTTGAGCTAGTTACTCTCTCTTGGTCAAATTCAAACCGAACGAGCCCTAAGAGAGGTGGTTTATGAGTTTCCTAGTTGCTAACACATGGTTTGACTAAACCATCTTAGTACCATTCTTAATTACTCTCAAGATGTACAAGATTTGGCTTAGCTAGCAAATCTTATGGATTGTGGGATTTGGCTTGGTTAACCGCGACATAAGAGGGTTCCAAGAGGTAAATGTATATTATCCTTTGGTTAAATGACTAGTAGGAGACATTAAGTACATGTATTAATGAAATCCAAGATGTACAAGATATCTTTAAGATTTGAGATTATATGGTTTGTGTGGTTTGTTTCCTAGCCGCGACTTTCAAAGAACAAGGAAAAAGAAATGGTTGTTAACCATAGGATATTAGGCTAGTAAGGGACATTTAGTACCATGCTTAATTTCTAGAAGATGTACATGTACTTGCTAATGTGATTTAAGTGATCTTAGTATCTAGTAAAATCACTTAGGACGATTTGTGTAGGATTTACTTACTCACATTCGGCACTCATGTGCTAAAATCACAAGATTTGATTTAATTTTGTGTTTAGGCATTTAACATGGGTATTGGTTTGAGTCTAGGTAAGTCTAGGTATTTCCGTGGTATGTCTAAATGCATTTTATTGCGCAACGTAAGCCATTTACGTGGCCGATAAAAATAAAGTGAGCAAATTCAATAATTATCTTCCTAATAATTACTTGACACTTACTTGACGTAAACCTTGATTTATTTGGCGACCGTTTACGTTAAATGATTATTTCTAGTTTACGCGAATTAGCTTAAAAGTCAAAATTAAAAGTAAACGTGTAACAGACTAAAATAATTTGGGATCATTAAAGAGTCATACAATAACGTGAAAATGAGAAATGTTACACAGTCAACCTGATATGTGAGCATCTTGTGACACTCCTCCATCTGGAACTGCAGGTGAATGACATATGGGTTGAATGCTTTAACAACTTCATAAGCATGCCCTTCGAAGTCTGCTTGTGTAAGCTCGGTCTTGTTTACTTGTCGACAGTACCAGTTCATGAAAGTCGTCATGTCTCCAGTCTTTGCAAGTAATGAGTTCTCAGCAGGAGGTACATAAGTTGAAACCAACGCAGAAGCCCAATTATTCTCTATAGCTGACACATTAGAAGAAGGAATGATCCAAGCAGGTTCAGGAGTCGTTGGCCTTTCCTCTTCAAGTAGTGGTTTCCACCAATATTTTCTTGAGTCAGCTTTTGGTTGGTGATCATTCCCAGAATCTTCATCATCAGAAAAATATACATGCTTGTTGGGAATGGAATCATCTTGCATCAAAGAGTCTGTAGGAGATAGCTCTTGAGCCCTAGAGACGCCAGCCGACTCATATATAGTGTCAGATGTAGTCCAAGCCATAGATTGTGATGCTAAGGCTGCCGTCTTAGAAGAACTTGGAGCTTTACTGCCTTGTTGCTGAGTAGATCCAGATGTACTAGTGGATGGATGAGGAGGAGGTGGCGTCAACTGAGAAAACCCTGATGCTCCTGAAGTACCTGGAGAACCAGATGCACCTGGTGGAGGAGGTGGAGGAGGTGGCTATGAAGGTTGAGACCTAGAAGGAGTTCTTGGTACGTCACGTCTCTTTCTTCTCTTTTTACGAGCTTCCTCCTAATCAGCTAGACGTTGATTTGAATAATCTAACTCCAATGACTTTTGCAGAGCCTCATACAAGTCATTGTGAACGTCTTGATCCTTGTAGGAGTTTTATTCAAACATCCGTTGTTGAAGAATTTCCTTCATATCAACAGTGGTAGATCCCTGAAACGAGCTCGAAGTGCAGCTTGCATTGCCCAGTCTACTGCATCAGTGACTATCTCATCCACTGCTTGGCTCACCTTGTGGGGGAATATTAAGATTCTCCAAGTTGTATAGCCAGATCCCTTGTTTGTCCAACCTTTCCTCCAGGGCTAAGTTGTTTTGTATCAGATCTGCCATATGTTGTTCAAGTTCACCTATGCGCTCCACTAAAATTGGATATGTGGTTCTTTGTTGTGGTTGAGGTGGTGGTGGTAGAAGAGTGGGTGTTGTTGTCGTGATTGTTGAAATTGTTGCTGTTGATGTTAGGAGAGGAGAGTCAGATTGTGACTTTGTGAGATCAATAACCGGAGTGGTCATTGGAGGAACCGAGGAGGTGTCTTGATGAATGGGGACCGAAAACATTGACTGAACCTCTGCTTCAGCATTGGTTTTCCTTGGCTCTTCTTCCTGTGGCTTCTCTACGAAGAACTGATCAGTGAAGCTAAGATCTTTTTCAAGGTTTTGTAGAGAATACAAGGTTCCAGAAGAGCTTGTAGGTTCTCTAAGAATCACCTGATCTTCAGTTGGCAGCTTAAGGTTCTCCTGAACATTTGGGTAAGCAGTTATGGTAAACTCCTCATACATTTGCTTAGGTTTTTGTTGAGTTGAAGCATTAGTGGCCTCCAAGTCCATATGTTCAAGGTTTGGTCTAGCAGGAACCACATGACTTGATTAAGGTTAAGATTCCGCAGCATCACCAGGGTTTGATCCATCCCGGCCTTCATCTTGACCACCAGGGTTTGGTCCAACCTGGCCTTCATCTTGATCTCCAGAATTAATTTTTGGCACTTTGTTATCAGATTTCGTTTCACTGTCGGTCAGAGCTAGTTCCGCATCTAAGGAAGGAGATTCAGCATGTCCAGAGGCCTCAGTAGGCATTGGAGTGCACCTCTGAAATATAAATTAATCTTAAGGGCTCTTCTTCTTTGGAGTCTAAAGGGTAAGAAGATCGTGAATAGCTTGTTCATCAATGACATTCTATTTTCCCTTTCCTTGTACATCTGGAAGCGGTTGACTTCTCCCAGAGTCAGGTTTCCTAATTATGACCGGACGAGCTGGTCCCTGAGTTCGTTCCCCTTGATCCTTGAGGCTTAGCTCCAGAGCCTGTTGAAGGTTTGCTTCCTCCTCATTATAGGCAGGTTCCTCAACCAGAACACCTTCATCACCAGGTTCATCAACTAACTTGAGAGGGCTCTTTGGCATGCGCTTCTTTGTCACCTTACCCGCTTTAGATCGTTTGGTGGAAGATGGCGCATCAGATGTCTCCTTGACCAGTTTAAGCTTTTTACCTTGGTCTTTCTAAGAGGGTTCAGTTGGTGTCGGTATTAGTTTGGATGGTTGAGATGAAGTGGGCTTGGGTGTCTTGTCATCTGCCTTATCGTGTTCTTCATCCAGATAACGTTGATACTCAGCGACATGCTCCAGATATCCATTGTAGTATGGTGCTCTTTTAATTGTATCAGTAAGAAGCGAATCAGGTATCGGCATACCAAATATTTCCCTGCTATCCTTTCCAACATACCTGAGAGTGTTCAGAACGTTTTCCTCATGTGAGTAGTGAAGAGCTGAACCAGTTCTAGGATGTATGTTGTGTTTGGTTTTCAGGTGATGGATGATTAGTTTGGTGAACTTGGCATTTGGAATAAGCAGATGAGCCGTCTTCTTCTTTCTACGAGAGGCTGTAGAAAGATTCTTCCTGTCAGTGAGGAAGGTTTGTATGGATTGAACAAACTCTTCCTAAATCCTTTCAGCATAGTCGATGTTGGAGCGATGAATGATACCCCAAAGAATCTGAAGCACAGGATGTCTTGGCCTGTCATATCCAGCAGTTTTGCCTGTAAGGCACATGTTGATCATAGACAAGATGGCTCTCCATGTTTGATAGAGAGCATTAACAGACATTGATGATACATTCCTGAGTGTATTAGGGTATCCCAAAGTGTTAACATACTCGATGACAGTATCACTCGAAGGTGGAGCCATAAAAGGATTGTCATCATTGGTTGGAGTGATATCAAGAGCATCTCTGAGAATATCTTTGTAAAGATTGAACCATTGCTCATCCAACTGACAGCTGTACAACCCAGTAGATGAGTCAAAACACATGGTGTCCTAAAACTGCTGAATGTAGATAGCCGAAATCATAGATGATGTCGTGAAAGCTCTGAAGAAATTGGTGTTTTTCAGTATGGCCATAGCAAGTGAGAAGATAGGATTCCTTTGAGACTTCTGTACATAAAGTATGCAGTTACTCTTGCCGATGGGCACCCATTTGCTTGATGGAAAAATTTGATCATCCGTTCTAGTTGGTGGTGCGATAGCAGGAGCTTGTTCAGTAGGAGCATCATTCACATAAATGTTCATGTCAGCCATAGTATCTGCACAAGTAGATCCAATAGCAAGACATACATACAGATATCTGATGTTAGTTAGGAGCAATTGCTTAGAGGAAAGTCACCCTTGGAATGAGTTGACCCAAAGATATTTGATAAATTACATAACTCGCTGCAAACAACTCGCTGAAATATTATATTACAAGAACTTAACTCGCTACCAACATAGAAAATTTGAAATAGATGGTTAAATATTATAAAAAAATAAAATTTTCTTTAACTCCCTAAGGGGTAGCGAGTTGCCTGCACACAATTAAATAAGAAATTCAACTCGCTAATGACAACTCGCTAATGACAACTCGCTATGTATAATTTTTATTAAAATACTTAACTCGCTATTAAATTTGGAAAATTTGAAATAGCGAGTTGAATATTTTAATAAAAATAGAATCATCATTAACTCGCTACTGGTTAGCGAGTTTCCTGTTCATGAAAATATAATATTTATTACTCGCTAATACGTACTACAACTCGCTAATAAGCAACGACTTTGATTCGCTACCAAGAACAATCACCTAACTCGCTATTTAGAATTATCCTAACTCGCTACATAGCACATAACTAATCCTCTAAGTCCTAATTCTACAAAAACCAGCAACCACGCTTAGGGATGAACATTTAAGTACTTAGATAGCATCACAAACATGACTCATCATTTAGATACAACAAATAACAACTAACAACAATCTTTTACTATTAAAAGTCAAACCTAGTCACGAAAATCATCAAAACTTCAAAATAGTACAAAGGGGGGAAATTCAAGCACTAACGAGGCAGCATTCATTCATTCTAATCCTATCCCAGCAAACCAAACCTCATTCCAACCACTAATAAAAATTTAGATGATAAGTCTAGATGAACTCATTGATTTAGATTGTTTCAGTGAGATTTAGGTAACCATGATCTAGATTTAATAAGTTTATAGGGTAGAGATCATAACACAAGAAGTACCTTGGCAAATATAAGCAAAGAAATCGAAAATCAATGAAAATCTCAAACTAGTGAGTTGCGAGAGAGGATTTAGAGAGATAATTTTCACTGAGTTATTGAATGTTTGACCAATAGTAACTCGCTGACGCCTAACATACTCTTACAAGATTCACATATTAGCAGTTTTGGTCCCTACACTTTCATAGTCCATTACTTTGTGGTTTAATGTATTAATAAGGTTTATACAAGTTTCAGATTTGGCACACATAGTTCTTGTAATTTCATAAGCCTAGGAAACATTTAGCATATTGCACATAAGTCCCTGTACTCACAAATACTTGACAAATTTGGCCTTTTGAGTTAAAATCACTTTAACTCCCCTTCAAATTGAAACCCCATTTAATACAAAAAACCTTTTACCAGTTAATTATTTGATGAATTAAAAATGCCCGTTAGATGTCATAAATTGAGTGTCAAATTTTGAAAAATTCAAGTCTGATTAATTTTCAAACAATACTTTTCCACCGTGGGTAACACAAATAATTTCCTGAAGAATCATAGACGAAAAATCATTTGGTTAAAGAAAGAAGACTTCTCTTCTATATCAAGAAATAATGCACTGAAGCGTACATTAGATTGAGGGTGCACAGATATAAAGTAATCCATGCCCGGAGGAAGTTAATCTCCCGTTGTTAGGAACAACCGTCTTTTTGGCAATATGCTTTTCTCATTTTGAAGAATGAGTTACGGTCTGAAATAACTGCAAACCATATAGACATGTTTTGAAAAAAAATTGTTTGAACTTCTGCTCGAACTTCATTTAAAGACCTATGCCATTATTGAATTACATTTCTAGATCCGTAAATGTTATCGATGCTAGAAGACATGTCATGAGAAACATATTTTTGGTATTTTCTGATTTTATATTTTTGTATTTTGTTTTTGCAAAGTTTTATAAAAATGAAAATATTTTTGTGTTTTTCTGGTTTTATATTTTTACATAGGATATAGGAGAACCATCCTTTACTCCTCTTCTCCTTCCTGAAGACATTTAAGGATTTCCGGAGACATACTCTTTATACCAAGTCGCAGGAGTAGAAATTCGAACCGCTCCCTTGATAATGCTTTGGTGAATATGTCCGCGAGCTGATAATCCGTCGTCACGAAGTACAACTCAACTACTCCTTTCTCAACTTGCTCTCGTATAAAATGGTGTCGTATATCAATGTGCTTGGATCGGGAGTGCTGGACATTATTGCAGCAGAGAGCAATGGCACTGCGATTGTCACAATACATGGGAATCTTATTGAAGACAAAGTCGTAGTCTGTAAGTTGTGATCTCATCCAAAGTATTCGAGCACAACATCCAGACATGGCAATGTATTCAGCCTTTGTAATTGAGATCGCAATGCTCTTATGTTTCTTTGATGACCAGCTGACTAATTTATCTCTAATGAACTGAGCACTTTCGAACATACTTCTTCGTGTGTCTTGACAACCTGCATGGTCCGCATCTGCATATGTCGTTAGTGTCATAGCGGTGTCTTTCGGATACGAAAGACCCCAATTAATGGTTCCTCTGAGATACCGAAAGACCCATTTAAGAGTTTCAAGGTGCTTTTTGGTAGGCGATGCCTGATACCTAGCACACATGCATACAACGAATACAAGGTCGGGTCTGCTGGCAGTGAGATACATTAGGGAGCCGACCATACTACGAAAGTGAGTCTGGTCAACTGGAATCCCTAATGGGTCCTCGTCCAGTTTAAGTCGATCCACTATGGGTGTATCAACAGGGTCACACGAATCCATCCCAAATTTCTTTAATATTTCAAGAGCAAATTTTGATTGATTAATAAAAATGCCTCTGGGATTTTGAGAAACTTGTAATCCTAGAAAAAAAGACACTTGTCCCATCATTAACATTTAAAATTTAGAACTCATCTCATTGGAAAATATTTCACACGCTTTAGGGTTGGTCGAGGCAAATATAATATCATCTACATATATTTGAACAAGAAGAATATGTTTGCCTGTTTTCTGAGTGAATAATGTCGGATTAACTGCACCCTTGGAAAATTTGTTGTCCAAAAAGAATCGTGACAAGGTATCATACCACACCCGAAGAGCTTGATTTAAACCATACAAAGCCTTCTTTAGACGATAAACATGTGTCGGATGGTCTGGATCAATGAAACCCTTTGGTTGACAAACATAGACTTCTTCCTTCAACTCGCCATTAAGGAATGCTGGCTTGACATCCATTTGATAGATGGTTATGTTTTTACTGGCGGTATTGGCGATGAAGATTCGAATACCCTCGATACGTGCAACCGGTGTAAATGATTCCTCAAAATCAATACCCTCCTCTTGTCGATATCCCTTGGCCACCAACCTAGCCTTGTTCTTCAAAACATTACCGTGCTTATCAAGCTTAACTTTGTAAATCCACTTGAGAGCTATAATCATGACACAGTCTAGTTGAGGTACTAATTCCTATACTTGAAGTCGATCAAATTCGTGAATCTCATCTTGTATAGCTTGAAACCCGCAATCTTCAGTTATTACGGATTTGAAATTATTTGGTTTGACTTTTGACAGTACATAGTTAGACAAGCACCACAAGGCATTGGTTTCTAGTTGTTTTTTGGTAGATATCGGCCGAGAGGGGTTACCAATAATATTATCCAGCGGGTGATCTTTGCTCCATTTCTCGAGATGTTGAAGTGTTTGAGTGACATAAGGAGATTCTGTTGAACTAAGATTCCCAGATGATGATGTTTCAAAACTAGGTTCCGGAGCAAATACGTTTATGAAGGGATCATTGTCAACAGGAGCAAAAGGATTGTTTTCCATGAGAGTAGATTCAGCTGCAACGCCTTGATGTAAACTTGGAGATTATAATGCCGAAGATGACGATGAATGACTTGGAGAAGGTGCATCTTGATCAATGGTAGTAGATGAAGGTGTACCGGCTGAAGTGATTGAAACTGAAACTGCTGGAGCAGAAGAGACCGGTCTTTCAATACGAGGAGGTTCCAGGTATTCATTGAACATTGGTTGGGGGGTACATAAGGTGCTGCAGGAATCGGATTTGGTACGAGCCCTGAACTTATCTGTCCAGACGTCAGAAATGTAGGAGCGGGTCCGGTACTGAGTTGCACAGGAGCCATTGGCTTAGTCAGCTCATCGAATTGAACGTGAATAGTTTCCATGATGAATCGGGTTCTTTTGTTGTAGATTCTATAACCCTTCTGGCTTGGTGCATAACCAACAAAAATTCCAATATCAGCAGTTGGTTGTAATTTTCCAAGATCCTCACTTTCGTTTGTAGGGTAACAAAGAGCACCAAAGACTCGGAAAAAAGTAAGACCAGGCTTCTTATCATGCACCAGCTCATATGGGGTTTTGTTATGACGAGTTTGAATGAGAGATCGGTTTTGGGTGTAACAAGCAGTGGCAACAGCTTCTACCCATAGAAACATCAGAGCCTTGGAAAATATCAACATTGTCCTAGCAGCCTCTACAAGAGTACGGTTCCGTCTTTCGACAATCCCATTCTGCTGTGGATTCCTTAGAATGTAATTTTGGTGAAAAATGCCGACACGTTCATAATAGTCAGTCAGATCTTTATTGACAAATTCAGTGCCATTATCAGTACGGATGTATCTAACAGTTTTGTTGAGACCAACTTGTATTTGCGTCAGAAACTTAATGATGACCTCTGGGGTTTTATTTTTCGATCTCAAAAACTTAACCCAAGAGAACCGATAATAATCATCAACGATGACTAAGATGTATTTCTTCCCGTTAATTGTTTGCACTCGCATTGGTCTACACAAGTCCATATGAAGGGTGTTAAGAACTTCCAAGTTGGTGTTTTCCGTTTTGGGTTTGTGGATATGTTTTTTTCCTTTTTTCTAGTTGACACGCAGAGTAGAGATGATCTTTCTCAAACTTCAATCTAGGTAAGCCTGGTACTAAATCCTTTCTTGCAAGGTCATTGATGGTACCGAAGTTCAAGTGATTTAAACGTCGATGCCACAACAAAGATTTGTTCTTGGAGGCTTTGGACAACAAGCAAATTGGAAAGGACTTCATCATGTCTTCAACTGAGATAGTGTACAAATTAGAACCACGAAAGCCTTTAATTAATTCAACACCATCCGTATCTCGAACATAGCAAGAATGCTTCCTGAATGCAACTTCCAGATCAGAGTCACAAAATTATCCGACAGAAAACAGATTGTGTCCCAGTCCATCCACATAGTATACCCTGGAAATCACACTATCACAAATCACGTAATCTCCATAACCCATGATAGCACCAAAATGGTCATTCCCTAATCTAACTGTCCTAATGAACTTATTCATGAAATTCTTGAGCCGTGAGCGATCCCCCGTCATATGTTTTGAACAGCCTGAGTCCAAATACCAAAGGACGATCTGTACGACATGCATTTGAAAACAGACGAAGATGGAGAGTTTGGAAAGTTGGATCCCCAATTTTGGTTGGGTTCCTGTTGGTTAGCACAAGTAATGGCCTAATTCTTGTTTTTCTTAGCAGGTGCTACTTTGGGTTTAGTGAGCCTAGTTAAAGGGTACTGTTCTCCTAAAGTGAATATTCTGCCCGTGGGTCTCCATTAATGACCAACACTGGTAAGCACTTTGCCTGTGGGTTTCCATACTTGCCTAACTTGCTTAGGTTTCCAAACTTGCTTAACTTTGCGCACAACTTTATGAATATTATGAATAGAGGGGGATGCCTTAACAGATTGTAAATAATCAACCACACACACATCATGATTTGCAAAAATTAAACATTTGTTACATGTTTGGCAAACAGAATCAGAATTCGAATTAATTACAGTACGCTTAGAGCTACTACTAGAATCAACACGATTTGTGGTTCTTACGTTAGACTTATTTGTCCTAGGGTGTTCTTCTACTTTCGTCTTATTGACACTTTTAGCCGGCGAGGTCCTATTTTTCTTGGTATTGCTCCTAGGCTGTGATCCGCTAGCATCGGTGCAACAGTTTACTCCTGTAGAAGGAGGCACAGGGACATTAGTCTTCTGAGTGTGCAGTTGCTCTACATGTTTGTGTGTGTTACTATTTGACGTGTCACATTTTGCTTCAAAAGCATCTTGCTTTTTCCTAATTAAAGGGGTAGGAGCATGCTTTTTATCTCGGTAGTTGAAGTCCTTTGGACAAGTGCCAATCGCATATTCTAATAGTTCCTGAGAGTGTTTAGTGTAACGGCAAGCAGAGACAATTGATCTATCTAATGGTCTTTCAACCTTAGCTTCCTTTACTATTTCGCGAAGGGTTTCTACACTTTCTTTAAGATGCTTGAAATAATCTAGATGGACTTCCCTATTGTTCCTATTGCGAGGGGGAATTGGTTCAACATCTATAGCATACTTACCTGGTACAAGAACTGTTGGTTTTACATGATCCTTAGTGACACATTTCATTTTATTCAGTATTTGGGCTTTCAGATTCTCATTTTTAGTTAGCAAGGCAGTTGTTTGTTCTATATGCTTAGCACACGTGATCTTAATAGAATCGTACAATTCCTTGTAATGCTGTTTAACCTTTTCATTTTCTGCCTTAAAAATCTCATTTTGTTCTTGAAGAACGGTGACTTTTTCAGTTAAGTGTGTGATCTGAAAATCTAAGTCCCTGAAATCAAGAGTATGGTCTGCTTCACTACGGGTCTCCTTTAGTTGAGAGATTTGCATTTTCAATTTTTTGATGGCGTTGTCCTTTCCTTGAAGGGAAGCTTTCATTTTTCCGATTACAAAGACTGAGTCAAAATCAGGAGTAACTCTAGCGGGTGAAGGTGGGTTATTTCCAAAAACTTTCTTTAAGGTTTTGATACTTTAACTGCAAGTTTAAGTGATTTACCTCAAGATTGGAAAAACGTTTTACTAATTCAGTATGATCATCTTTTTGAACCTTATCACGTAAATTAGAAAGCTTTGCTTCAAGTTCCAGACAACATGCTTGAACAATAGTGTGGGCATCATGCATTTCAGTGAATCTAGATACAGTAAACTCAGAATTCGTTGCAATATAAAACACATCTTTGGACAAGCAATCAGCAATTAAATTATCATTAGCAATAAGGATATTTTTTCGCTTAATCTCATCATGCTTCCTATTTACGGCATTTTGGTCAACCTCAGCTTCCAACTCTTCAAAAATGTCTTTCATTTCTTTAATTTCTTTAGTTAGAGCCTTTTGAATACCCTCCAAATGTTCTTTAAGTGTTTTGAAAAAAGGAATGACCTCGGTGAGATAACATTCTTTGGTTTGTTTAAAACCCCTTTCCCCTTCAGTGAGCCCCGTTGGTGTAATTCTCTTTTTACATGTTTTTTCAAATTCCGAAAAAAGTTGTATAAGTGTAAAAATGTTAATTTTCACTTGACTTTTTGTTGGAACCATCATCGGGACAAGCGTTGCGGGTGTATTTGGAGGATACGCAGTCAATGCTTTGATTGGTTGATCCTGTCCGAACACACTCTATATAATATAATATATAAGTATATAAGGATTAGTCAATAATAGTATAGTAAAAAAAATTTCGTCGGGTTCAAGATAAACGCTTTTAACCAAAACGTTATATCAAAAACCTCCCGAGTCGTTTTTCCTCGACGAAGCGTGAATTCAAAATCGGTTAAGTCCGTGATCGCGCGATTTAATGGTTTCAAAATTTTGAATTGATTATCTACTTCTACAATTAAAAGAATATAAATCATATAAAGAAAAATTAACGACTAAGCAATTTAAACAAGTAAGCACTAAACATTAACGGGAATTAAAGAAAAAGCACAAATAAAAACCTAAATTAAACCTAAAATGATTTTTTTAACTTTTCCTAATCCTAATTATAAGAAAAAACTAAGGCAATCCTAAACCGGGAGCGATTAAAGTTAAAAAGTAAGAAAACGAGAACGGGGATCAAATCCCGTTCTTTAAAAAGTGAAATTATAAATTTTTAACCCTACGAGAGTAAATTTAAATTCTAAGCCTAAAATATGATAAAAGAAAATTTTATTAAAAAAGAATTTTATTTTTTTGATTATTTTTCTATTTTTTATGACTTTTTAAAGTTTTTAACAAAAATAAATGATTAAAAATACCAAACTATGAACTAAAATTCTAAGAAAATTACTAAAAATAGATTAAGCTACAAGGAGAGCAGGAAAAATACTAACTAGGAGAATGCTTAAATGAATAAGCCCAGAAAAAGCTATAAAGCACTCGAAGTGCTTATTTATAAATGAGCTCAAAAAGGTGTTAAAAGTAATAAGAATGCACCTTAGGACGTAAAAGTCCCAAGGGCGCAGTGGTGAGTGTGTGTGGTGTTGAGGTTTATAAAAGGTTGAATGAGGTTGAGGTCATGGGTTCGAGCCTTGCTCACCCATGACTTCCTTCGTTCCCTTTTTTTTATTTTGCAAAACTTTTTAAAAAAAAAGTTATAGAATAGCTGAAAACTAAGAACTCTTGTAAAAGAAACTTTTTTAAAAATCATTATATAAGCTAAAAACAGCTTATTAATATAACAGAAAACATTTAACTCTTTTTAAGCTTTTTCTTAAAACTCAAATTCACTAATAAGCTAAAATAAGCTAAGGACTAAACTAAATAAGCTACAACTATCCTATATTATCCTAATAAGCACAGATTAAGAAGAATTAAGAAAAGAGTAAAAGCCATAAGCTGAAAAATCATGAAAAAGCACTTTGGTGTATAACAGATTTCAAAACAGACAAAATGCCAACTTTGAGCTTAATTTTTAGTACTCAAACGGATCCTTGTGAAAAATTATCTTATACTACCTTAAAGACTGGCCAATAAGCTACTCAAAACTATAAACAAAATACATTTTGAAATTTAAATAAGCACTGAAAAAGCTAAATGAAAAGGCTACTTGTGCTACTTAACTATGTTTTTTTATTTTTTTTAAGAAAAGATAAAACAAGCTAAATTCTAATCTTACTAAGCTATGAACTTCTAAATATTAACCTAATAAGCTAGTTAAAACAGAAATCAAGCAAAAACTACAGGCTATAAGCTGAAATTCTCGAATAAGCACTTTGTGACAAACTGTTAACCAAACAGTACCATAGGGCAACTTTGAGCTTAATTTTTAATAAGCAGATGGAACCTTATGGACTTTTGGCTAATACCACTTAAAACCTTAACCTATAAGCTACTTAAAACTACTTTTGAAAATCAATTGATTAAAGAAAGAGCTAACTGAAAACTGCTAAAAGACTCAGTATGTACTGAGTTTTTTTTTTGGTTTTTCAAAAGACAAATTGCAAATTCTAAAGCTAAAAACAAATAAACAAATAAGCTTTTCACTATAAAATTAACTCAAACAAATGAACTATGACCTAAAATCTACTTATAAACTTAATTTCAAAACTTAACAACTAATTTTACCTTCCGAGATCTAAGCTAGAAATTGGCTATTAGGCTATTTAACTATGCTGATACATTTGAGACCCTAAGAGTCAAAACTTAAAAACTAAATGCACAGACCTTCAAGCTAACTTTAACTCTAATGAAACACTAAGGCAACAACAAATTTACTAAAACTAACAGCTAGAAAAGTATTGAGCTATAAGATCATTATGAACTGAGCTTATTAAAGTAAATTCAAACAGCTACTACTAATTTGATTGAAAACAGGTTTAAAACTATAAGTACCTTAAATACCTTCTTTATAAACCTCAAAATGAAGCTCTAAATCAATTCAAAGGAACAAGGGGCTCATAGCAGTACTAAATTAGTACTGCTTGAACCAAACACCCCTTTAACTTGATTAGTTCCATCTTTTAGCTTATAAATTTAAGATTTAATGCACAAAGCCTTAATACCAGATAGTAATAAGCTTCTAATTGTCCTACTAAGCAGTTTTAAGCACACAAATAAGCCAGTACAATAAGCTATAATACTATGCTACTATTTTTTGATTTTTTCACTGTTTTATAACTATAATAAACAAACTAAGATTTTAATCTAACAAGGAAACATAATAAGCATAAAACAACTATATTAAGCACTAATAAGCTAATCTAAGCAGAAATAAGCTAGTAATAAGCAGGATTAAGCTATAATGCAATTAAAAGCTATAAAATAGAAAAAGGAGACTTACAATAGCCTTTGCACAAACAAGGCTTATCAAATGCTCTTATGAGCTAATCAACAAGATCCAGCTTATCCTAGGATAAGCTGGTGTGGTCTTGGAAGCCCTTCCATTACTGGCTTCCCTTCCATGAAAAGCTTTGGTAATTTTTAGAGTGGATTTAAGTATAAATGAACTCAGTTAAGCTTTGAGAGCTTAACTGAGAGTATAACTATCTTATGAATAAATTAGAGAGCTTAAGAGAGTATAGCAGAGCTTATTGAACTTTTAGTGAGTTAAAAAACATTTAAGAGCTTAATTTGCAAAAACATAAAACTTGAATTAAAGACATAATTTAAATGAAAACAATAATTGCATTAATAAAAGTGAGATTACATTTGCTAGAAAGAAAATACATATTAATAAAAAGCTGGAAATAGGCTACCCGAATCTACTCCTACTCCTAAGCTAGATAACTCGATGTGAGTGAGGGTGAACTCTTATTTATAGCCCTAGAGAGAATGTTCTGGGTCTTCACACGCTCCCTTTGATCTCAGCCTTCTATTTCTTTCCAATCATTGATCTCTAATTATGGCTGTTGGATGAGATTGAAGCACACAGATTGCCAGCGTGGCAATCCTTGTGTCAGAGATCTTTGTGTTTCTTTTGCATTGCTTTTAGTGCAAAATTCCCATTTTGGTTATGCTTCTTAGACATACGCGTGGCATTCCCTTGTTAGATTGACCAATCATAGCTTAGAGATGACGTTTTTCTTACTGAGATGTCACTTAGTGCAAAGCATCTTAAAGCCATGTTGGACGAGCCTCTAGAAGAGGATTTTACCCTTTTACTTGACATAGGGTTAATTGGGCACGACGATGAATAGTAAATCCCCTTGGCGCCTTTTTTTCTCTTTTGATTCATTTATTTGACCGAGCTTATAATGGGGTGTTGATTGGACTTTAATAAGGAATTTGGGCCATAGTTTTTTTTTGGTTTTGGGCTGGGTAAATGTTAAGAGGGTTCTGGTTATTAAGGATTTAACGACCGTTAGTCATAAGGCTTAAAGGACTAACGGTGTTATGAGTTTAAGGACTTATGGTGAAATTGATTTAACATTAAGGCTCATTTGGGTATTTTCAAGGTTTTGTCATTTTGTGGTTGACCAAAGTTTGACCATTGTTGACTTTTTGTTAACCTTTGCTAGCAAACTCCCAGCTCTTGTGCACTCTATCTGTTCTCGTGTTTGTTTTTGCCCGGTTTTGACCGTTTTCTTGTGATATTTGCAATATCCGTCCTTACACATCACAAATGACAAAACAAGCAATATACAAGCATAATTTGCACAATTTGATCATTTTAGGGTTATTTTTAGTATAAAACGGATATGTGATTTCTCACATATCAAAATTCTCCAAACTAAGTGATTGTCGTGTCCTCATGCAATGTTATATGCTTTAAAACCAAATACTCCAAAACCTCCCCAAACTAATCCTTTGAAAAGTAGCAAAGTCTTTTGTGGGGAAAGTTAAGAAATCACAAATTTTAAAACACCCCTTTTTCCCATTTTTCAAATATATATATTTTTTATTATGATTTTCATAATTTACAACTTACAACTTATTCATGTGTGACATAATGTATTGCTTTCATTATTCATTGATAACTTTTAGGATCACGGAACAAAAAGCACAAAAAGTGTCCAAATGGATAAATTCATCGTCCCCGACTTTCACCTCTCCAAGCCAAGCTTAAAAACAAGATCATTGTAAAATACAAGTTATGATGCTAACACTACTCATAAAAGCTAATTGTGTACTTACTTTTCCTCCCTTATTCCTAATTTCCTCTAAGGATTTTATTATTATTATTGGTGACAAATAAATTATGTCCTTATTAATAAAGTAAACCCGGTTTAGACCATTAATAGTTTGAAATCCTTTCCTAAAGAGACGATATGGTGAGAATAAGGTCCACATTAAGGTTCTAATTTCGCATGATTTAGGGGTTATCCTTTTTATTTCATCCGAAACAACTCAACTACGAGTCCAGAGACGGAGGCTTTATTTAGATAACCCCGGAGTCGAAATTTGGCTTTATTCTTCTTATTATTATTATTATAGCAACATTATTAAACCTCGGTCCTTTACAACATCGGTTGTGAGCCGGCAAGATGCAACAAACATATTTCGACCTCGGTAATTTCCTCGCCTTTTAGAAGGCTGCAACATCGGTTGTGAGCGTCAAGACTGCATCTACTTTATCAGCCCACAGTTTTTATTTTTAATTATTTTTCCTCCACCCTTTAAACGACTGTCACATCGGTATGCGAGCCGACCATGATCCAGAAGTCTTATTTCGGCTTCGGTTTATTACATAATTATTATTATTATAGCCAAATTTCAAGTCCTATGGTCTTTTAACAACTGCCACATCGGTATGCGAGCCGACCATGGTCCAGGAGTCTATTTCCCCACAACACTGACAAAACCTCGATGTGTACCTTACTTTCACCAGAAGGAATCTCTACGAAGTGATTTAAATTAAGAATCGCAAAAACCTAAAGCAACTTTATTTTTCTGCACAATTATATAGCCGTTAGTAAGCTGATGGGAGCAAAAAGCCATAATTAATACTTATGAGCTTGAAAGAAATCCAACTATTCCACGTTTAATATCATGACTTATAATTAACACTATCATTTCTCGTTCTTCGCAATTTAAAATCTCTAAGAAAGAGACTCGCGAATGCTTAGCCTAGCGAATTAAGATCGGCACTTTAACAAGTCACATAGACTGGCAACAATCTCAACTCTAATAAATGAGTTTGGATTGGATAAGCCTACATAAGACTAGCAACAAACTCGATTTAAATATGTTAAGGAAAAAGCTAAGGTATAAAACCGGTTGGATCAAAATTTATTTCTCATTCTCACCTTTATTTATGTCACAACACTTATTTCATCACTTTATTCCAACATTTATCATTTCTTTTCACTTTATCATGCACACAAAAAAATTTAATTTTTGCCATTTTCACATAAATCACATATTTTTGGTGGAAAAACGGGTTTCGTGAGAACAACGGCTTAGCAACAAGGCCATAATTAATACTTATGAGCTTGAAAGAGATCCAACTACTCTACGTTTAATATCATGACTTATAATTAACTCTATCATTTCTCGTTCTTCGCAATTTAAAATCTCTAGAAGGAGATCGCGTCTCCTTGGCTAGCGATTAAGATCGGCACTTTAACAAGTCACATAGACTGGCAACAATCTCAACTCTAATAAATCGAGTTCGGCATAATGGATAAGCCTACATAAGACTAGCAACAAACTCGATTTAAATATGTTAAGGAAAAAGCTAAGGTATAAAACCGGTAGATTAAATTTTATTTCTCGTTCTCACATTATTTGTGTCACAACACTTAACTCATCACTTTTATTCCAAACATTTATTATTTCTTTTCACTTTATAATGCACCATAATTTTAATTTTGCCATTTTCACATAAATCACATATTTTTAGGGGAAAAACGGGTTACGTGAGTACATCGGCTAGCAACAACATCTTAAATACGTCATGAGCTTGTAAGAAATCTAATATTCCTCGTTTTAATATCATGACTTATAATTAAACACTATCATTTTCGTCTCTTCGCAATTTAAAAATATCTAAAAAAGAGACTCGCGAATGCTTATGCATTGCGAATTAGATCGGCACTTTAACAAATCACTTAGAATGGCAACAATCTCAACTCTAATATAATCGAGTTCGGCATAAGGATAAGACTACATAAGACTTGCAACAAAACTCGATTTTATATGTTGGAAAAAGCTTGGTATATAACTCGGTTGGATCAATTTATTTCTCGTTCTACACCTATATTTGTGTAACAACTCTGATCTCATCAATTTTTTCCCAACATTTATCATTTATTTTCACTTTTCATGACCACAAAAAAATTTAAAATTTTGCAATTTTCACATAATATAGACATATTTTTGGTTGAAAACGGGTACGTGGAAACTTCGGCTAGCAACATGCTATACAATTAATACTTAGAGCCTGAAAGGAATCCAACTATTCCACGTTTATATCATGATTTTTTATTAGCATTATCATTTCTCGTCTTCGCAAGTTTAAAATATTTAAGAAATGAGATCAGCGATGCTTAGCAATAGCGAATTATGATCGGCACTTTACAAGTCACATAGTCTGGCAACAATCTCATACTCTATTAAATCGTGTTCGGCATAATGGATAAGCCTACATATGACTTGCCACTAATCGATTTAAATATGTAAGGAAAAAGCTAGGTACAAAACCAGTTGGATCTCTAATTATTATTTCTCGTATCACATATATTTGTGTCACAACACTTATCTCATAAATTTGTTTTCAATATGTTCATTCATTTTTCACTTTCATTCAGGCACATAAAAATTTGTCATTTTTTGCCATTTTCACATCAAATCACAATTTTTGGTGGAAAAACGGGTTAACGTTGAGATTCTAAGGCTGAAGGTATTATTCAATTCGATAGTTTGCACCAATACTATAACTAACATATGTTCATAAAGGTGAGATTCAACATTTCTATGGTCATATGTAGCGTGTGTTAAAGGAGGTCTACTTAGCTAAGCCTGTTTGATGTTGTTGTAGGTGTAGTACTGTTTTTAGGGTGGCACGTGTTGTGGGTGGTGTGCGGTTTGCACTTGTGTGCTAGACAGGAGTTGGTTGGTAGTGGTAGGTGTTCGTGAGGTAATTTTCTAAGTGATCGTGTGGAGGATTTGGAGGGATTGAAGTTTATTTAAGTTCTCATTATTTTGCGCATAGTTTAAGTGTGTAGTTTTGGAATTGAAGAGAGATAGTGCAGAGGGGGGATGGGGGGGGGGGGGGTGGGGGGGGGGGGGGGTCCGGGTGGGGGAGGCTTGGAGTTGCAGGAGTTGAGTGCGATGGGTGTGGGAGGGGGGGTTTGGGTGCTGGGGGTGGGGCGGCGGGGGGGGTGGGGGGGTTCGGGGGGTGGGGGGGGGGGCGGCCAGGGGCAAACTCACGGCGGGGCGGGAGGGAGGGGGGGTGTGGGGGGGGGTTAGGGGGGGCGGTGTCTGGTGGGGGGGTGGGGCGGTGGGCGGTTGGGAGGGTTGTGGGGTGGGCGGTGGGTAGGGGGGGGGGGGGGGGGGGGGGCGCGGAGGCAGGGGTGTGGGGGGGGGGGTAGGCGGGGGTTTGGGGGTGGGGTGGGGAGGGGGCGGGGGGGGGGAGGGGGGTGGGTTGGGGGTGGGGGTGGGGGGTCCTCTGGGGGGATGGGGGGGGTGGGGGGTGAGGCGGGGGGGGGTGTGGGGACGGGGGAGGGTGGTTGGTTTGGTGGGGTTAGGGGGTGGTGTTGGGGGGGGTGGGGGTGGGGCGGTTGGGGTGGGCTGGGGGGTGGAGTGGGGGGGGGGGGGGTAGGGATTGGGAGGGTTTTTGTCTTGGGGGGGGGGGGGGGTTGGGGGGGTTAGGGTTGATGGGGGGGGGTTGGGGTGTGGGTGGATATGTTGGTGGGGTGGGGGGTGGTGGAGTGTTTGGTTGGTTGGTGTAGTGTGGGGGGGGGGGGGGGGGGGGAGGGGTGGGGAGGAGGGGGGTCGGCGGTGGGGTTGGGGTTTGTAGTTGGGGTGGCTAGTGTTGCGGGAGGGATGGGTTGCGGGTTGTTGTGGGGGGTCTGTGGGTCTGGGGGAGGGGGGGTGCGGGGGGGGGGGGTGGAGGTCGCGGGTGCGGGGGGGGGTGGGCGGTGAGGTGGTGGTGGAGGTTGATGGGTGTGGGGGGGAGTGTGTCGGGTGGGTGGGGGGGTGGGGTGTTGAGCTTGGTGGGTTGGTTAGGGGGTGGCGGTGGGGGTGATGCGAGAGGGGGGGGGTGGGGGGGGTGCCAGTGAAAGGGGGGGTTGGGGTTGTCTGTGTAATGGGGGGGGGAGGAGGGTGGTGGTTGTGTGAAGGGGTTTTGGGTGGATTTGGTGGGTTGGGGTGTGGTGTGGGGTTCGTCGGTGGTGGGGTAGGTGGTTTGGGTTTTGATGCGTGGGTGTGGGTGGGGGGCGGGGGGGTTGGGTGGTGTGGGCATGGAGGTGGGGGGTGTGGGTGGCGTTTTGGGGTTAGGTGGAGGCGTGTGCGGTTGGTGGGGGGTGGTGGAAGGGGGGGGGTGTTTTCTGGGGGTGTGGGGGGGTGGGTTGGGGGGGGGCGTGGGGGGGGGGTGATTGGGGGGTGGTTGTATTGGGGTTGTGGGTTGCTGCGGGGGTGCTGGGGTGGGGCCCCCCCCCCCCCCCCCCCCCCCCACCCCCCCCCCCCCCCAACCTCCCCCCAACCCACCGAGTGGTGCAGGGGGGTTGGGTGTTGGGGCTGTTGTGGGGGGGGCTGGGGGGTTTTGGGGGTGGGGGGGTTGAGGGATGGTGGGGGGCGGAGGGAGTTGGGCATGGGTTGGGCGGGGGGGGAGATGGGTGGGGGGGGGGGTGTGGTTGGGGGGGTGTTGGGGGGGGGTGGCGCGGGGGCTGGTGAGTGGGGGTAGGAGGGGGTGGGGGGTTAGGGGGGTTAGGGGCGCGGTTGGGTGTGGCGGCTTCGGGGGGGGTGTGGGGTTGGGGGGTGAGGGGGAGGGGGGGGCGGGGGTTGGGCTGGGGGGGAGGGTGACGGGTGGCGAGAGGTGAGACAGGGGAGTGGGGGAGGTTGGGGGGGGTGGTGGGGGGGGGGGGGGTTGGGGGGTCGGGGTCTTGGGAAGGGGGGGGTGGGGTGGGCGGGGGAGTGGTGGTTTGGGAGGTGGGGGAGTGGGGGATGGGGGGGTGGGGGGGGGGTGGTTGGGTGGGTGCGATGGGGGTGGGGGGGGAGTTGGCGGGGGGGGAGGAGTGTGAGGAGGGGGGGGATGGCGGTGGGGGGGGGGGGGGTGGGGAGGGGGGGGGGGGTGGGTTGGTTGGGGTGGTGGGGGTGGACTGTTTGCGTGGGGGGCGGGAGGTAGAGGTCGGTCGGTTTTGGAGGGTGGTCGGGGGAGAGTGGGTAGATGGTTGGGGAGTAGGTGGGGCTCTGGGGTCATGGCTGGGGGTGGGGGGGGGGGGGGCGGGTGGCGGTAGGGATGTACTGGGGAATGGGGGGGGGGGGGGTGGTGGGGGGGGGTTCGATATGGGTGATCGGGGTGTCCTGTGGTGGGGGGGGGGGTGGGGGGGGGGCGGGGGGGGGCGAGGGGTAGGGGGGTTGGTCTGGGGGGGGCGGGGGGGTGGGGGGGGGGAGGTGGGGGGGGGGGGGGTTGGGGGAGGGGCTGGGTTTGAAGGGAAGGGGGGTGGCGCTTTTTGGGGGGTTGGAGGGTGGGGGGGTGGGGTTGTTTGAGCGTCGGGGTGGGTGGGGTTCGGGGTGGTGGGGGGGGGGATTGGGTGGTGGGGCGTGTGGGGGGGGGGTGGGTGGGGGGGGGGCGGGGGGGTGTGGGGGGGTGGGGGGGGGCGGGGGGAGGATGGGGGGGTGGACCCCCCCCCCCCCCAGGGTATGGGAGGGGGGGGGGATGGGTGGAGGGGGTGGGGGTGCTGTTGGGGGGGGTTGTTCAGGAGGGGTGGTCGGGGGGCTGTGGGGGGGGGTAGGGGAGAGGGGTTGGTTGGGTAGTGGGGTGTGGGGTGGGTTGGGGGGGGGGGATGGGAGGGGCGTTTGGGGGTCGTAATTGGGGCCTTGTGGGGTATGGGTGTAGGGGGTGGAGGTGGTGGGGGTGGTGAGGGGTTGGGAGGGTGGTGGGGGGGCTATGGTTGTAGGGGGGCGTGGGGTTAGGGGGGGGTGGGTTGTCTGACGTCTGGCATTTAGAACCGTGTTGTGTGGGGGTGTGGGGGGGGTGGGTTTGGTGGCGGTGGGGTTGGAGTTTCGGGTGGGGTGGGGTCGGGTTGGGAGGGGGTGGGCTTTTGTGGGGGTGGTGTTGCCGTTGTACGGGTTGGCTTGTTCGCTAGTGGGTGGTGTCGGGGGAGTGTTTGGGGGTAGGTCGGGCTCTGGGGTGGGGATGGGGGGGGGGCGCTGGTGAGGGGGCGGTGGGGGTTATAGGGGGGTGTGGGGGGAGGGTGGGTGTTTGGGGGGATTTGTTTGGGGGATGGGGGGGTAGTTTTGTTGTTGGGGGGTGGGAGCGGGTGGGGCTTGGGGGTTGTTCGGGGGAGGGGGGGTAGGGGTTGGAGGGGTGGGGGGGTGTGGGGGGGATGGCGATGTTGGGTGGGGGGGGGGGCGTATGCGGGTGATTTGTTGGGTGGTTGGGGTGGTGGGCGGTGCTTCGGGGGATGGTGAGTCTGGGGAGTAGTATTTATTGAAGGTGTAGGGATGGGGTTGGTGGGGGGGTGTGAGTGGAGTGGATTATGGTCGCAGGGTGGTGGTTGGGGGGTTTGGGTGTCGGGCGGACAAACACAACCTCTCGGGGGGAGGGGTGTGCGGGTTTGGGGGGGGATGTTGGGGGGGGGGGGTTTATTTAGATTAGGGGTTGGGGGGGGTTTGGGGGTGGGTTGGGTCTATGGGGGGGGTGCATGAGGGTTGGCGGGGGGTGGGGGGTGGGGGGTGGTTTTGAGGGTGTGGGGTTGTGGCGAGGCACCCCATGAAGTAAAGTCGATGACTCGACGTCAGTGGCATACAACCAACACAACCCACCAACACTGTCGGGGGGATGGTGGCTTGGGGGGGATGGGTTGGGGTGGGGGGGATGGTGATGGGTGGGGGGGGGGGGGTGTGGGTGGGGGGGGGGGCAGGCGGGGTGGGGATGTGGTAGGGGGAGTGGAAGTGGGGGGGGGGTAGGGGGCGTGAGTTGCGGTGACACCCCCCCCCCCCCCCACCCGGGGGGGGGGGGGGTGGGGTTGGTGCGGGGGGGGAGGGGTGGGGGTGTGGGGGGGGGGCGGGGGAGCGCGTGGGGGGGGGGAGAGGACGGTGGCCGGGGGTGGTGAGGGGGGGGGAGGGGGGGGGCGGGGAGGGGGGGGGTGGGGGGGGGTGGCGTCTCGGGGTGGGGGGGGTGGGGGGGGGGCAGGAGGGTACGGCAGGTCGTGGCGGGGCGGGGGGAGGGGCGGGAGGGGCGGGAGGGGGGGCGGGGGGGAGGGGGGAGGGGGGGGGTCGCTGGGGCGCGGTGGGGGGGGGGGGGCTGGAGGCGGAGCGCGAGGGGGGGCGAGGCCGGGGCCTGGGAGCTGGGGCGGGGGGGTGGGGGGGGGGCGGGTGGGAGCGCGGGGGTGGAGGGGAAGGGGGAGGGGAGGGGGTGGGACGGGGACAGGGGGGGGGGGGGCAGGGGGCGGGGGGGCGGGGGGGTAGGGGGGGGGGGGGGGCGGTGAGGGACTTGTGGGGGGCGGGGAGAGGAGTGGGGTGGGGGGGGGGGGGGGGGCGGGGGGGGTGGCGTGGGGGGGGTCGTGGGGGGCGGGGCATGGGGGGGGAGGGGGGAGCGGGGTGGGGGGGGGGAGCGCCGCTGGGATGCGGGGGAGGTGTGGGGGGGGGGCGGCTGGGGGGAGGGGGGTGGGGGGTGGGGGGGGGGGAGGCCGGGGGGCCTCGGGAACGCACGGGGGGGGGGGGGGGGCGGGGGGGGAGGTGGGGGGGGGGGTTGGGGCTGTGAGGGGGGGGGAGTGGAAGGGGGGGGTGGGGGTTGGGGGGCGGGAGGGGGGGGGGGGGGGGGGGGGGGCAGGGGGCGGGAGGAAGTGGGGGGGGGGGGAGGGGGGGCGGGAGGTCGGGTCGGTCGGGAGGGGAAGGGGGGGGGGAGGGGGGAGGATGCAGGGGGGGGGGGGGGGGAGGGGGGGGGGGTGGGTGAGGGGGGCGAAGTGGTTGTGAGGCGGGGAGGTGGGGGTGGAGGGGAGGGGGGGGAGGGTAAGGCGATAGAGTGTGGGTGCGGGGGGAGGGGGGTGGAGGAGGGGGGGGGGGGGGCTGGGGGTAGGGGGGGGGGGGTGGGGGGGCGGGGGGGGGGGGGGTGGGGGGGGGTGGGGGGGGGGGGGGAGGGCGGGGGTGGGGGGGGAGGGGGCAGCGGAGGGGGGGGAGGGGGTCCGGGGTGGGGGAGCGTGGGGCGGAGGGGGGTCGTTGAGGGGTGAGGGGGGCGAAAGGGGGGGGGGAGGGAGGGGAGGGGGGGGGGGGGGCGGAGGGGGGGGGGGAACGGGCGGGGTGTCCGCGGGGGCCGGGAGCGCGGGGCGGAGGGGGGGGGATGGGGCAGGGTGTGAAGGAGGGAGTGGCGCGGGGGGAGGGGGAGGGGGCGAGGCGGTGGGGGGGGGGGGGGGGGGATTTAGTGCATGGACCGACGGGGGGGGTGTGAAGCGGGGATGGGGGGGAGGACCAGGAGGGGGAGAGGGGCGGGGGAGGGGGGCGAGGGGAGAGGGCAGAGAGGGGGGGAGGTCGGGGGGGGGCGGTGGGGGGGGGGGGGGCTGGGGCGGGGTGGGGGAAGGGTGGGTGGGGGGGGGGGGCGGGGGGAGGGGGGGGTGGAGGAGGGGCAGTGGGGGGGGGCGGCCGGGAGGGGGGGGGGGAGGGTGGGATGGGAAGGGGGGTGGGAGGTGGGGCGGGAGGTGCGGGCGGGGGTCGGACATGGGGGGGTGGGGGGCGGGGGGTGGGGTGGTCGGATGGGGGGTGGGGGGCCGGGGGGGGGTGGGAGCCGGCGAGGTGGGAGGGGGGGGGACGGTGGGTGAGGGAGGGGGGGGGGGCGGTGGGGGGGGGGGGGGGGGTGGTGAGGGGGGAGTGGCGAGGGAGGGGGGGGGAGATCGTGGCGGGGTGGGCGTGGTGGTGGGTGGGGGGGCGAGGGGTGGGGGGGGGGGGGGGGGGGTGGAAAGTCTGGGGGTTGAGGTGGGGGGGGGGAGGCAGGGCGAGGGGCGGGGTGGTAGGGGTGCGGGGGAGGGTGGGGGGCAGTGGGGGGGATGTGCGGGGAGGGTTGGGGGGGGGAAGATGTAGGGGCGAGGGTGGGGTGATGGTGAGGATGGTGGGGGGAGGGGGGAGGCAGAGGGGCGGGTGGGGGTGGGGGGGAGGGGGGGGTGTTTGGGAGGGGAGGGGGCCAGGGCGGGTGGCGGGAAAGGTGTGGGCGGGGAGAGGCGCGGGGGGGGGGGGGGGGGGAGTGTAGGGGGACGGGTTGGCGGGGGGGGTTGGGGGTGGGATGGGGGGGGGGGGAGGAGGGGGGAGGGGGGTAGGGGGGGGGGGCGGGCGTGAGCGGGCGGGTGTGGGGGGGGGATGGGGGGGGGGGGTGAGTGGGGCGTGGGGGGGGAGGGGGGGGCAGGGGGGGGGGGCGAGGGGGCGAGTAGAGGTGGGGGGAAGAAGGGGGGAGAGAGAAGGGGCGGACGGGGGGGGCGAGGGGTGGGTAGGGGGGGGGTGGTACGGGGGTTGGGGGGGGGGGGGGTGGGGGGGTGCTGAGGGAGTGGGAGGGGGAGGGCGGGGGATAGGGGTGGCGTCGGGGGGCGGGGGGTGGGAGTGGGGGGGGGCGGGGCTCCGGGACGGGGGGAGGGGGCAGGGGGAGGGGGGGGGCAGGCGGGGCGGGGGGGGGGAGGGGCGTCAGAGGGAGGGGGGAGGGAGTGAGGGAGACGGGACCGGTCGGGGGGGGAGGGGGGCTAGGGGGGGCGGAGGGAGGGGCCGGGGGGGGGGGTGTATCTTGGATGGCGGGGGGAGACGTTGGAGCGTGGGGGGGGGAGGGGAGGGAGGGGGGGGGGAGGCGCAGGGGGGTAAAGGATGAGGCGTGGGCGGGGGGGTGCGGGGGGGGTGGGGTAGGGGGGGGGGTGGGCGGGGTGAGGGGGGGGGGAGCGGGCAGGGGGGGGGGGGGTGGGCTGGGGGGGGGGGGGTTGGGCGGGAGGGGGGAGGTCGGGGTGGGGGGGCGGAGGCAGGAGGAGGGGGAGAGGGGGGGGGGGTGGAGGAAGCGGGGGGGGTGGGAGGGGCGAGGGGGGGGGGCAGGGGGGGGAGAGCGGGGGGGGGTGGGGGGGGGGTGGGGGAGGGCGGAGGGGGGGGCGGGGGCTCGGGTTTTGGTGAGTTGGGGGTTGGTGGGAATGTGGGGTGTGGGAGTACTGGGGTTGGCGTGGTGGGGGGCAGGTGTTTGGTTGTAGGGGGTGGGGGTAGGTTGGGTGTCTGGGTGGTGGGTTGGGGTTGGATAGGGGGGGGGAGGGAGGGTGAGACGGGTAGGGGTGCGGGGGTCGGGGGGGGGGCGGGGGGGGAGGGGGGGGGGCGGGTGAACACATGACGTGATTTAGGGGCGGGTTTGGGGCAACGACAACACGGATAATCTCAGTGCAACGTGGCCCCAGGGTGTGGAAACATGGAGGGGGGGGGGGAGGGATGGGGTGGGTGGTGGGAGGGGGGGTCGTGTGGGGGGTTGCGGGCCGGGGGGGGGGGGGGGGGGTGGGGGGGGTCGACCAGTAGGGGGCGGGGGAGGGTGGGGTGCGTTGTGGGTTCGGGGGGGGGCGGAGCGTGGAGGGATGGGGGCGGGGGAGGAGGTGGTCCCTTAAAAGGGGTCGGGGTTCCTTTATTTAATTTATTTATTAAAGTTAATTTCTTTTTATTGTTATATTTTTTTATTTTACTTTTTCTTTTTTTTTTTTTTCATTTTCTGTTTTTTTTTTTTATTTTTTATACTTTTTTAATTTTTATTTTATTTTTTTTTTTTTGTTAGAAAATAGTTATATAATTTTGAAGTATTTAGAGATATAGTTTCGTTTTGTTTATTGTTTAAACCGAGTTCTATGGAGCTTAGACTCGGACCCCGAATTAAGTTTAGCTCTCAAATGTGGGGATACAAGCTCATAAATGAGAGAAACAAAGAAAAAAAAAATCATCAATTACCTCCGGGCTTTTGTCATTAATAAGTATTGGCATAACATGTACATAAAACGCACATTGGATGTGACAATAAAATTTCCCATCACTCGACTGACGATTTCCCCGACCACCCGGCTCCTAGTGGACCGCTTGCCCAGGGCGTCAAAAATGCGTCTCTCGTCCTTCAACTCCCCCACCGGTCGCCACGGTCGCGACGAGAAGTAAACGGCAGAATCCCATACAGGGCATAGGTAAGCCCATCACGGGTGAAACGAGCCCCCCCCCCCCCCGAATGAATAATGCGAAGGACATTGACATCTTCAATATTTTACGCGAAAAACATTCAATCTCACCTCCCCTTGGGTCAAAAACATTAGTCTTCACTAAGCTCATCAAAGTGTGTTTATCCACGGGGGGGTCTGCATCGGCCCTCAATGTTGAAGGTTTTTTAAAAACGTTCAACTCGGGAATCGGATATTCGTTAAGTAAATTGTCAAGAAAAACGATATCCCCCTCCGAGTCTAAATCACTCTCAATACTCGGAGGTATCGAGTCTTCTAGAACAATAAATATATCAACCTCCTCTACAACGGGAATAGGAGAAGAGGAGGGATTTTCAAGCACAAAAGGAATAGAAGGAGTGAGTTTCAATGCTTCGATCTTATCAACGAGAAGATTGACGTTTAATAATTTCTCACGAAGAATCTCGTCCTCTATTTGAAGAATATCATTATCAATTTCTCCTTCTTCTTCATCAAAATCGTCTTCATCAAAATCGTCTTCATCAATTCCCGGTAAAATTGGATCAATAAGATCGAGTTCACCGACGAACTCCTCGGGAAGAAAATCAATCTTAGGAGATGTGATCGAAATATCTCGACTAAGCAAAGAGTTAATAAGTCCACATTCGGCATTAAAATTATCATTTATCACAGACGGCACTCCACTATATCTTCGGAAATACCCTTGATACTCACTTGGGTTTGGGGAACAAGGTTCTCAACACTAGGACTTTTCTTGTTTCCAGAATTGTGTTAAGATGCTCGTCCCCCATAACCTTAGAGAGTTATCGGGCTCTACGATCGGTAAGTCTGGTGTGATTGCTTTAGGCTTTCTTTATATAATAGTATACTCATTCATCATCAGCCATAGTAAATTCAAATTTATAAGGAAAATTCTGAAGCTGCTCGGCCTCCTCTTGCTCTGCATGTTTTGATTTGAATTCTTTAAGAATTTGTAAATCATTTCATAAGCTTAAGTAGACTATTCTTGCCATAACTTCAGGGTTGATTCTGATGTTCTTCACGCTTGCTTAATTTTAAAGAAAATCTCTCCTCAGGCTAGCAAAAAAGCATGAACTTATTCTTCAAGAGGTATATGATCATACTCCTTTAAAAAGGCTTGAATGGTTTCCATTAAGTTTTCTCTAGCTTGCAACATTTCTGTATCCGTTGTTTGAGGAGGATAATGAACCTTCGGAAACATACGGGGGTTTGATGATTGGTCAAAACGGAATAAATCTGATCCTAATAAATAAATTAGGATCATATTTTTGGTTTAACGGTTGTCATGAAAATTTTCATGAGAACCCCGCCCAATTTTTCACAAGGAAAAATGTTGTGGCTGACTCGGAGAATAATGTAGAGGTTGGTTAAATCTAAAGTCTTGATTGTAACAGGGACCCTGATCAAAGACGGGTGTGTTCCCTGTTTGACAATCGAAGCCCAGATGAGAGTTCCTTCCACAAAATTCACACGAGTATGTCTCGTATTGGTGTTGTGGAGGTTGGTTGAAGAAGTTCGGTGTTTCAATATAAGAATAAGGATTTGGGTCATAGACAAACTCATTTCCGGATCCTACACTGCTACAGCTCGGACAGTTTTCACCATTAAACGGGCCTCCACAATACAAGCAACCAAAATGGTTATACGAAGACATTTTGAGGAATTAAACGGATAAGAGGATAAAGAAGATAAGAATTAAATGTAATAAGAGGATAAAAAAGAATATTTTAAGATTTTAAAAATAATACATGAGAAAAAAAATTAAAATAAGAAGGAAAAATATTTTTGGTAACCGAAAATCAAACGTGCACGGTAGCTCTCTAAAAATACGTACAAGAAAGCGAAGGAGCTGGTAAGCGCGAGGCGCTATTTAGAATAACCCTTCTCCTTTTGGGTGATGTTCTTAGGATCAAACCCGCCTTAAACTTCCCTTATAGCACGTAATCTAAAGGTGAGTCGTAACAATGATTAACAAACGATTATTTTTAATATTAAACTAAAAGAAAATAGAAGTGTAAAATATTTTTGTATATTTTTTATATTTAAAAATATTCACAAACGGAAAATAACTTCACGAGGAAGGTTCTTCAAAACGCTAATCTTCGAACGAAACGCGAAATTTGTTACACACTTCCCCGGCAGCGGCGCCAAAAATTTGATCCCGTCCGAACACTCTATATAATATAATATATAAATATATAAGGATTAGTCAATAATAGTATAGTAAGTTTTTTCTGTCGGGTTCAAGATAAACGCTTTTAACCAAAACGTTATATCAAAAACCTCCCGGGTCGTTTTTCCTCGGCGAAGCGTGAATTGAAAATCGGTTAAGTCCGTGATCGCGCGATTTGAATGGTTTCAAATTTTTGAATTGATTATCTACTTCTACAATTAAAAGAACATAAATCATATAAAGAAAAATTAACGACTAAGCAATTTAAACAAGTAAGCACTAAACATTAACGAGAATTAAAGAAACGCGACAATTAAAACCTAAATTAAACCTAAAATGATTTTTTTTTAACTTTTCCTAATCTTAATTATAAGAAAAAGCTAAGGCAATCCTAAACCGGGAGCGATTAAAAGTAAAAACTAAGAAAACGAGAACGGGGATCAAATCCCGTTCTTTAAAAAGTGAAATTATAAATTTTTAACCCTACGAGAGTAAATTTAAATCCTAAGCCTAATATATGATAAAAGAAAATTTTATAAAAAAAGAATTTTATTTTTTTGATTATTTTTCTATTTTTTATGACTTTTTAAAGTTTTTAACAAAAATAAATGATTAAAAATACCAAACTATGAACTAAAATTCTAAGAAAATTACTAAAAATAGATTAAGCTACAAGGAGAGCAGGAAAAATACTAACTAGGAGAATGCTTAAATGAATAAGCCCAGAAAAAGCTATAAAGCACTCGAAGTGCTTATTTATAAATGAGCTCAAAAAGGTGTTAAAAGTAATAAGAATGCACCTTATGACGTAAAAGTCCCAAGGGCGCAGTGGTGAGTGTGTGTGGTGTTGAGGTTTCTAAAAGGTTGAATGAGGTTGAGGTCATGGGTTCGAGCCTTGCTCACCCATGACTTCCTTCATTCCCTTTTTTTTATTTTGCAAAACTTTTTAAAACAAAGTTATAGAATAGCTGAAAACTAACTCTTGTAAAAGAAACTTTTTTAAAAAATCATTATATAAGCTGAAAACAGCTTATTAATATGATAGAAAACATTTAACTCTTTTTAAGCTTTTTCTTAAAACTCAAATTCACTAATAAGCTAAAATAAGCTAAGGACTAAACTAAATAAGCTACAACTATCCTATATTATCCTAATAAGCACAAATTAAGAAGAATTAAGCAAAGAGTAAAAGCCATAAGCTGAAAAATCATGAAAAAGCACTTTGGTGTATAACAGATTTCAAAACAGACAAAATGCCAACTTTAAGCTTAATTTTTAGTACTCAAACGGATCCTTATGAAAAATTATCTTATACTACCTTAAAGACTGGCCAATAAGCTACTCAAAACTACAAACAAAATACATTTTGAAATTTAAATAAGCACTCAAAAAGCTAAATGAAAAGGCTACTTGTGCTACTTAACTATGTTTTTGATTTTTTTTTAAGAAAAGATAAAACAAGCTAAATTCTAATCTTAATAAGCTATGAACTTCTAAATATTAACCTAATAAGCTAGTTAAAACATAAATAAAGTAAAAACTACAGGCCATAAGCTAAAATTCTCAAATAAGCACTTTGTGACAAACTGTTAACCAAACAGTACCATAAGGCAACTTTGAGCTTAATTTTTAATAAGCAGATGGAACCTTATGGACTTTTGGCTAATACCACTTAAAACCTTAACCTATAAGCTACTTAAAACTACTTTTGAAATCATTTTGAAAATCAATTGATTAAAGAAAAAGCTAACTGAAAACTGCTAAAAGACTCAGTATGTACTGAGTTTTTTTTTTTGGTTTTTCAAAAGACAAATTGCAAACTCTAAAGCTAAAAATAGATAGACAAATAAGCTTTTCACTATAAAATTAACTCAAACAGATGAACTATGACCTAAAATCTACTTATAAACTTAATTACAAAACTTAACAACTAATTTTACCTTCTGAGATCTAAGCTAGAAATTGGCTATTAGGCTATTTAACTATGCTGATGCATTTGACACCCTAAGAGTCAAAACTTAAAAACTAAATACACAGACCTTCAAGCTAACTTTAACTCTAATGAAACACTAAGGCAACAACAAATTTACTAAAACTAACAGCTAGAAAAGTTTTGAGTTATAAGATCATTATGAACTGAGCTTATTAAAGCAAATTCAAACAGCTACTACTAATTTGATTGAAAACAGATTTAAAACTATAATTACCTTAAATACCTTCTTTATAAACCTCAAAATGAAGCTCTAAATCAATTCAAAAGAACAAGGGGCTCATAGCACTACTAACTTAAGTTAGTACTGCTTGAACCAAACACCCATTTAACTTGATTAGTTCCATCTTTTAGCTTATAAATTTAAGATTTAATGCACAAAGCCTTAATACCAGATAGTAATAAGCTTCTAGTGGTCCTACTAAGCAGTTTTAAGCACACAAATAAGCCTGTACAATAAGCTATAATACTATGCTACTATTTTTTGATTTTTTCACTGTTTTATAACTATAATAAACAAACTAAGATTTTAATCTAACAAGCAAACATAATAAGCATAAAACAACTATATTAAGTACTAATAAGCAAATCTAAGCAGAAATAAGCTAGTAATAAGCATGATTAAGCTATAATGGAATTAAAAGCTATAAAATAGAAAAATGAGACTTACAATAGCCTTTGCACAAACAAGGCTTATCAAATGCTCTTATGAGCTAATCAACAAGCTCCAGCTTATCTTATGATAAGCTGGTGTGGTCTTGGAAGCCCATCCATTACTGGCTTCCCTTCCATGAAAAGCTTTGGTAATTTTTGGAGTGGATTTAAGTATAAATAAGCTCAGTTAAGCTTTGAGAGCTTAACTGAGAGTATAACTATCTTATGAGTAAATTAGAGAGCTTAAGAGAGTATAGCAGAGCTTATTAAACTTTTAGTGACTTAAAAAAACATTTAAGAGCTTAATTTGCAAAAACATAAAACTTGAATTAAAAACAGAATTTAAATGAAAACAATAATTGTATTAATAAAAGTGAGATTACATTTGCTAAAAAGAAAATACAGATTAATAAAAAGCTGGAAATAAGCTACCCTAATCTACTCCTACTCCTAAGCTAGATAACTTGATGTGAGTGAGGGTGAACTCTTATTTATAGCCCTGGAGAGAATGTTTTGGGTCTTCACACGCTCCCTTTAGTCTCGGCCTTCTATTTCTTTCCAATCATTGATCTCTAATTATGGCTGTTGGATGAGATTGAAGCACATAGATTGCCAGCGTGGCAATCCTTGTGTTAGAGAGCTTTGTGTTTCTTTTGCATTGCTTTTAGTGCAAAATTCCCATTTTGGTTGTGCTTCTTAGACATACACGTGGCATTCCCTTGTCAGATTGATCAATCATAGCTTAGAGATGACGTTTTTCTTGCTAAGATGTCACTTAGTACTAAGCATCTTAAAGCCACATTGGACGAGCCACTAGAAGAGGATTTTACCCTTTTACTTGACAGAGGGTTAATTGGGCACGACGATGAATAGTAAATCCCATTGGCGCCTTTTTTTCTCTTTTGATTTGTTTATTTGACCGAGCTTATAATGGGGTGTTGACTTGGACTTTAATAAGGAATTTGGGCCATAGTTTTTTTTTGGTTTTGGGCTGGGTAAATGTTAAGAGGGTTTTGGTTATTAAGGATTTAACGACCGTTAGTCATAAGGCTTAAAGGACTAACGGTGTTATGAGTTTAAGGACTTATGGTGAAATTGATTTAACATTAAGGCTCATTTGGGTATTTTCAAGGTTTTGTCATTTTGTGGTTGACCAAAGTTTGACCATTGTTGACTTTTTGTTGGCCTTTGCTAGCAAACTCCCAGCTATTGTGCACTCTATCCATTCTCGTGTTCATTTTTGCTCGGTTTTGATCGTTTTCTTGTGATATTTGCAATATCCGTCCCTACACATCACAAATGACAAAAAAAGCAATATACAAGCATAATTTGCATAATTTGATCATTTTAGGGTCATTTTTAGTATAAAACGGATATGTGATTTCTCACATATCATTGGTCTTGAGGCTGTGGTCTATTTTTTGAGAGCTTCTGCTTTCATCTTGATGAGATCTTGAGACCAAAATATTTGCTCAGGGGTCAATTGCTTCTGTGGTGTGAAGGTCGCTAAATAATTCTCTTTCGAGTAATCAGGTGGTGCAATCTTAACCTTATGAGTCACACACTCAGGGTCTTTCATTTTGTCATTCATTTTCCTCCTAGTGATTTCAGCTATCTCTAGGGTATCCTCTGTGTTGTGCACTAAAGCCGGGACATGATTGTTTTTGATAATTTCATAACCATTATATAGAGCAGGCTGAACTTGCTTTGCACGGGTGAGGCATAAAGGGTTCTTGTAGCCAATAGCTACCTTATTCTGTTCATTATAATAGGGCTTTGGTTTACACAACATGTGAACTGTTTGAAGAGACTGGTCTTGTTTGTATAATTTATCCTCGACCTTTTCTTTTAAAGCTTTCATGTCTAAAAATTCTTCAAGGTATTTGTTTTCTTTCTGTTTAAAATCCTTTTTCAAAGACGTAACTTCTTCTACCATTGACTTGTTATGGTTGATGGTAGAAGCAAGTTGCATTTTTACAGAATGAAGTTCCTTTTTCAAATTTTCTTCCTTAATATTACGGTCAGTGATAACTATTCTTAATTGTTCATCAATCTTTTGTTCTCTTTCCGTTAATTCAAACCTGGCCCGTCTTTCATACAGTTCAACTTGTTCCTTATATGTTGCAAGTTCAGCAGTTAATGAATTATCAACTACTGTGTTCCGTGTTGTGTCAGAGACAGATTGGGCATGCGGTTCATGCATATCATTAAATATCATCATGTATGCATCATTTGGAACAGAAGATACATTACTTTGTACAACTGGCACTGCGTTGTCCTTTACATACTGATCATACGGAATCATATTACTATCACTCGTATAATTAGCATGTGAATCAACAACGTAGGTTGGTTGTACATCGTCATGCATCTCGTGTTCTTCATGATGTTCACAAACAGCATCCTGATAGTGATCATGGTCGTGTACCTCAGATAGAATGTCTGAATCATAAGACGGACCAGCTTCATCATAAACAGGATCTGCGGATGATAGATTAGCCATGAACATAGTCTGTGCCATGGGAGCCTCATCAACATCAGAATCAAAAGCATCACAGTCATCAGCTTGAAACACATTATCCACATTGAGTGCTAAGTCCTGAACGGGTTGCTCATCCACATCTTCATCAATGGCGTTGTCTTGTCCACCTGCAATAAACAATAACTGCTCTTCATCCAATGCCACCCCGTTCTCCTGAGCTTGCATCAGCAACATCTTGTCTTTGAAGTATTCGGAGTTCTGTGGACGCTTGGGATGAGTGCAGTTCCTTGCTATGTGGCCTATACCATTGCAGTTGTAGCACTTAACCTGCCTTGCTTGACCTGGATTAGCATTCCCAACTCTATTCTGAGCTCCCCCATAACCAGCTGCACCTGCACCCCGTGCATTGTTCCCCTGTCCTCTATTCTGTCGACCCTAAACATTCTGAACAACAACCCTGCCGTCTTGAACTGTGGCTTGATTCCTTGGGTTAGATGAAGTTCTGAGTTGATTGTTTGTTTGAGGAAGGTACGTTTTGTATGATTGGGTGAGTAGGGCAAGTGTGTTGGTTAAATTCTCAATTAAGTTGTCTATTAAAGAGAGTCTCGAATCAAGTTGAGTATTGTTAGCAAAGTGTGGTGGAACATATGTAGATGGTGAAGTTTTAGATGATTGTGAATAGTGTTGCGGGTGTGAGACATTTGATATCAAAGCAAGTGGATCCATAGTGTGTTGAGTGAATCGATCCAGCATAATTTTGTTCTCATTGGCATGTGCCTCGTGTTGCTTTAGATAAATATACAACTGATCATAGTTGGAGTCCCTCAATCCTTTGTTCAGCTTTACTGCTGTTACAAATATACCCCATTCAGGTAACATGTTATTCATAAACTTGGAGTTCAGCTGCATTCTGGACATGGTCATCTTGATGTTCTGCATGTCATTGATGAGTTTGGCAAACCGGACATAGTAGTCGTGAATGGTTTCTCCCTTGTTCTGACGGAAGTGTTTAAAGTCATCATACAATTGTGATTCACGGTCCTCTTTTGTTAATTTTGAACCTTCCAGGAGCATCTTCACATTATCTTATATGTCTTTTGCATCGGTGTAATGATTGATAAGAGAGTAGATATCTTTTGGCAGCCCTTGAAGTAGGATGTTCGTTGCATGAATGTCAGCATTATACCTTTCCTTATCTTCAGGTGACAAGTCAAAATAGACTCATGGTCGTTCTGGACCTAGATGTGGGGCACCTTGAGTTCCTTCAGCTAATGTTTTAATGTTTTCCTCCCAAAATGTCCGTACCCATCTGAAATGTCCTTTCATCAAATTGACTTTCAGAATGTTCACGCACACATTCTCTTAACCGCCCAACCCAGGACAATAACAGTCGGGAATACGTAGTTGCTGATGATTTCAAAGTCAATCCAATCAACATAGCACGTAGTGGATCTGTATCTCTGAAACCCCCTCCCGTCACATATTGATGTCCTCATAAATGAATAACTCGTTATCCATCGAAATAAGAAAAAGACCAGATATAAGCAAGATCACAAGCCCACTGCATAGAGAAATGACGACATAACCCCTATATCAACTGTGCAAGAGATCCCATTATCCAAGAAAGACCCCTGAATAACTTCAACACCTTAATCCTCCAAACTACCCCCCCACCCCCCCCTTAACCCCCCCAAGTCACAAGCATTGAATACCCCAACAACCCACCTCTCCATTGCGTGCCTCTCGCTCCCCAACTCAAATGCCCTGCCCTGACCCTATCCCTCAACCACCCTGAACCCCCATCCTACTGCAAGTCCCCCAACCACCAAACCCAACCCCAGACCCAACTCACCACATCAAACCCCCACTCAATCCTCTATAGCCAACACGCTGGCCAGACATTCAAAATACATAGAAACCTGACGACAATTCGCTAGAACAAAGATCTACAAAAACCTATAACACGCAAATGCATAACTCGTTGGAAGTAGAGTCACAACTCCCTGGCCAAAACTAAAATTGACATGAGTCATGATACACCCAAGTCGCTTAAAAAAAGAACTACAAAAACCTTAACCTCGCTAATGCTTACTCGCTAGTATCTCCCACTCGCTAATACCTTGTAATCGCTAGATCCAACTCGCTACCTGCAAGCGCGAAGATAACTCCTGGACTTAACTACGTCGCCTACCTGCAACAAGGACGACAACTACACGCTTACAATGTACTTACTGACACACAATGTACTAGTTCTGACAACGTCGCCATACAGTAAACTTAACATCCGCTATGAAGACGCTGCGAACAATGAACAAACTTTCGCTGGAAATGAAAGAACTTGGTTTATCACCTAAAAACACCCAAAAATCACCCTTTTGAAACGTTTTTTATGCCTGGTTTCTTTGCACAACTTGGTAACTAAAGAAGGCGATAAAGAAACATAAAAACTTGAACTTTCAACATCACAAATGTCAAGATCAAAGAAAACCAAGAACAAGACTATAAACCTTCAAAAACTAAACTTTTGATCTAAACTAACCAAGAAAACGCACACACAATTCAGCTAATCATCCGATGTGCTCTGATACCAATTGTAGGATAATGGAAATCATAACACAATCAAATAACTTGTGAATTAGCCAAGTTCTAGAGAGATAAAGTAAGAGAGAACTTTCTAGTGAGAGAGAATGAACTTGTATAAATGAAATGACTAACCTACCTCTTCCATGGCATGGAAGAGGCTTATATAGTAACACTAAAACCGGTCTAAGGCCTTGATAAAGGGCTAATACGTTGGGTTTAATACCCAACCCATTACCGAACATTATACAATAACTACTTAACTACGAGCCATAATAAATGGTAAAATACAAGGGGCGACCGAATCTTTTTCTAATATATAACAGAGAATTTGTGAGTTGAAAAATAGAAAGAGAGATATGTGCACCCAAAACGTGTGTGTGTATCCTATAGGTTTGATGTAGACGTCTAGAGTATGGTTTAGCCTCAAGATCAAAGTGTCTTTGTTCATGTTATAGTTAGGTAATCGTTCTATACTGATCATATAGAATTGGGGCTTGTATGTGAATAAAAAACCTTGTTAAATAACATTATTCTTATTTATATTCTGCTGCATATCTATGTTCTTTGTTATTATAATCCTAGATGAGTTTCTGACGATCTCTACAGAATACAAGTCTTTATGCAATCTAATAGTAGCAATTACATCCTTTTTGGTGATATCAATGAAGTTAGGAAGGCTCAAGAGCAACATGGTTCTATCTTTTCCCGTATTGAAGCCGAGATATTTAATACTTTCATAATTAATTCCAATCTTATAGACCTTCCTATGGGAGGTCATTCGTTTACCTGGATGAATAAACAAGGCACGAAATTAAGCAAGTTGGACCATTTCCTCATTTCTGAAGAAGTTCTCAATTTACTTCTTGACATCAAAATCACGATTCTAGACCGTTCGTGGTCTGATCATAGCCCCATCCTTCTTAACTGTAGCAAACATGACTTCAGCCTGATTCCTTCAAAATATTTCACTCATGGTTTAAACGCGAAGTTTTTGACGAGCTCATCAACTCCGAATTGTCCAACTCCAGTTCCTTGTTATCACATGATAAATTAAAAGCCTTGAAATCTAAGATCAGACTTTGGCACAACACGCTTCGTAGTAAATAAATATCTCGCAAACAAGATGTTATTAAGTCGTTAAAAATCTTGGAAGACAAGATTGATGCTGGTTACGGTACCACTGAGGATTGAGATTCTCGTATTACCACACGAGATTGATAAACTCGACAACTTAGAGGCTATGGACTCGATCCAAAAGGCGCACATTAAATAGGATGTCGAGGGCGATGAAAACTCCAAGTTTTCTCATAGCTCGGTCAACCAGAAATGTAGGACTAATTCCATTAATGGTATCATGCACGAAGGGTTATGGGTTACAGATCCTCAGCAAATCAAAGTGACCTTCCTCAATTTTTTCAAACAAAAAATCTAAGCAAATGACTCTTTGATTGATTTCCCTTCGACTCCCCCCTCATCTAGGCTGAATGATTATGACCGTGTTTTTTAGAAACTAACGCTTCCATGGACAAATTAAAGGCAGCGGTATGGGGTTGTGGTAGTGAAAAAGTACCCGGTCCCGACGGTTATACTTTTGCTTTCGTTTAGAAGTATTGGGACATGCTTAAAGTGGACATCTTTGGCTTTGTGAATTCGTTTCTTTCTTCAAGAAAGATGCCCCTGGCTCTAATTCTTGGTTCATTACTCTCATTCCTAAGGTACCTAATCTGGTTCATATAAAAGACTTTAGGCCTATTTCTCTTATAGGCATTCACTATAAGATTGTTGTTAAAGTTCTCGCTAATAGACTTTCCAAAGTGGTGGATAAAATAGTTAGTCACGAGTAAACCGCATTCATTGTGAATTGCCAAATTTTGGATGGGCCGCTTATTCTTAGTGAAGCCATTGATTGGTATAAGAAAAGGAAGAAAAAGATGTTGATCTTTAAAGTCGACAATGCAAAGGCTTTCGACTCGGTTAGTTGGAGGTATCTCGACTTCATGTTATGCAATCTTGGTTTCAGACTTATTTGGAGGTCATGGATTAAGGCGTGTCTTGAATCATCTCGTACATCTATCTTGGTTAATGGCAGCCCCACATCCGAGTTTAACGTTAAGAGAGGTTTGAGACAAGGCGATCCCCTATCTTCTTTCTTATTCATCATCATTATGGAGGGTCTCCATATGGCGCTCTCAGATTCGGTTCGTAATGGTTTTATTCGTGGTATAAACATCAGCTCCTCTGGTATTAATCTTAGTCATTTATTCTTTGCTGATGATGTTATTATTACCACGGATTGGAGCACTCACGACTTAGAAAATGTTATTCGTATTTTCAAGGTTTTCTATTTATCTTCAGGTTTAAAAATCAATATCCATAAGTCTAGCATATATGGCGTTGCAGTGTCTCATGAAGAAGTTCAGCTCATGGCTTCTAACACGAGGTGTAATGCGGGTTTCTTTCCTTTCTCATATATTGGTCTCCCTATCGGTTCTAATATGTCTCTTACTGCAAATTGGAAATTTTTGGTCGATAAATTCCATTCGAAGCTCTCTTCTTGGAACGCTAATCTTTTTTCTTATGGAGGTCTTCTAACTCTTCTCAAAGAAGTCTTGGGTAGCTTAGGAATTTATTTCCTTTCCCTCTTCAAAGCTCCCACTACGGTTTTGAAAACGTTAGAAACTATCAGAGCTTCTTTCTTTTGGGGGGGATCTCTTAATTCGAATAAATTATCATGGATGAAGTGGCCACATGTTTTGGCTTCTTTCGATAAAGGAGGATTAGCTATTGGTAGTTTAAAGGCTTTTAATCTTGCTTTGCTTCATAAATGGAGATGGCGTTTCTTCGTTAACCCAGGCTCTTTATGGGTTAAAGTTATTCGAGCTCTTCATGGTAGTGAAGGTGGTTTCGATCAAAATGGTTGTAAGTTCAACGGTATTTGGTCTACTGCTCATGATGGGATGTTTTTTGTTGGGGCTTTGCGTCGCTTGATTAATGATCATATGTTACCATCCTTGGTTATCAAGATGACATGGGATAAAACCCTTCCTCATAAAGTAAACATATTCATGTGGCGTTTGAAATTAGATAGGCTCCCCAAAATTCCAGAGATTTCTTGTCCCTCTTGCAATGGTAATGTCGAGTCCAATGTCCATATCTTCTTCGAGTGCTCTTTTACTAAAGATGTTTGGAAGACCATTAGGAGGTGGTGCGGCAACTCTTTCCCTCTTTTTGATTCTAACACTCACTGGATCGAATGGTTGGCTTCGTGGTATGGTTCTCAAGTTAAGAAGAAACGCTTACTAGTAATCATCGCGGCTACTTTATGGCTTATTTGGAGGTATCTCAACTGTGTCATTTTTAATTATCATTCCTTGAGGAAATGTGACATTTTTGATTATATTAGCTTGTATTCTTTTTCTTGGCTTAAGCATAGAGGTAGTATGTCTTGTAGTTGGAAAGATTGGCTTATAGCCCCTTTGTAATTTCTAGCGCCTTGCTAGTTTTTTAATAAAATTGCCGTCGTTCAAAATATATATATATATATATACAGATAATTTATAAAAAAATATTTTTCTAAATAACCCTTATTCGGGTCAAACGGGTCGACCCGAACCCGAGTTAGCCAAAAACTTTCAACCCGATACACAACCCTATTTAGTATTCGGGTTACTCGGGTTGACCCGAATAACCCGAATTCAATTTTTGACTCGAGTAAGCCGACCCGAATAGGCTTAGTCGGGTTCGGGTCGGTTCAGGTTTTTTGACACCCCTAACCACTGATGTTGAAAAGCTATACGTGTTTCACGAATGAAAGCACGGGTTTCCAAGAATGTTAGGAAGCGTTGATTGTACAGATTAGGAGTGGTTTGTTGTCCGAACGCATATAAAGTGCAATATTGTAGACGTGATCATGGTCCAAGTCCATTCATTTTGCTGGAAGTTTTTGCGTCACAAGACTTATGGATATGTCATGCTTTTTTTGGTGTTTCGAGGCCGAACAACAAGATCAACATTATACATCAATCCCCTTTATTCAACGTTCTCAAAGACGGAAAAGCACCAGAGATTCCGTTTGTGGCTGACGGCATAACTTACACATGGAGATATTATTTTGTTGACGTGATATATCCGGAATGGGTGACACTTGTTAAGTCGATTTCAAATCCGGCCGATGAAGACCTCAAGCGAATAATGTATAAGTGAATGCATGAAGCAGTAGGGAAAGATAAGGATCGGGCGTTTGGTGTTTAAAGAGGAAATGATTTGTATTAGCCAATCCCACACGTCCGTATCGTATAGAAAAATAAGAAATATGATGTATACATGCGTCATTTTAGTAATATGATTCGAAAAGACACAAGGGTAGGCGGTATCTCTGGATTGGTATCCGGATGAAGCACGCCAGCAGGACGACCTCATATGATCCCAAGAACAAACACTACTAGTTATCAGACAAATCAAATCTTCAGAAGCGCATCAAAACCTTGTGTTGATTTGGTAGAACACTTTTCTCGTGATGTTTTATTCTAGTTTTTAATATTTATTTTAGTTTTTTTAATGTAATGTTTTTAATTTATGACAAAAAAAATTTAGTTTTTTAATAAATAAATCAAATGTGTTGAAAGGTGAGGTGGTGTGACCATTGTGAATGAAAAATAAGAGAGAAAGTGAGGAGAGAGAAAAAACTGTAATTGCGTTACGATGAAAGATGAAGAGATGTGACTATAGTGAGTAGTCTAAAACGAGTTTTGCTCAAATAATCAAACACTTAATCTTAAAATAATCTACAAAATAGTCGTATGCCTATTGCCTTCCGAATATCACAGATGACATGTATAATTTATATCTCTACATATAAACATTTGATTTCAACATATGTCACATCTCTACCTATATAAAGAGTAAGGATAAGGATATGAATTAGGCTTGATGACTAGATAATGATGACTAAGCATCAAATGATGACTCATAATGTTGACTCAAAGGGTATTTTCGTCCACAAAATTCGATCTATTAAATATGTGTGTAAAATAAAGGGTATAATGGTCCATTAGGTATATCCTTCAAAAACTGCTATAATTTCTCTCCACAGCTCATATGCATTCAATCTACAGTTACACTTTGCTACAATCTCTCTCAATTTTGAAAATCCATTCCAAACTTATCATCTTAATTCACTATGTTGATATTCAATTTTCAAAATGATTCATGATATCACGCTTGATTTAAAACACATAATATTATCCCAATATTATGTCATTAATTGTTATGTGTCTTTTTTTACAGATTAATCAAACTCGCGACTGATCATTCACCACACGCCGCTACACCATAAATCAACTATATTCACGATTTTTCATCTTAATTTGTGTAAGGTATGTTTATATAACAATTTTTGTTTGACCGTTCTTATTAATTAGTTTAACAATTTATAATTTTTGATCCAAAATTATAGTAATTATAATTATGTTTATATTGCAATTTTTAGAGGTGTTTGTGTTAATTGGATTCACTAAACCCTTTTGTTGCAATGGAATAAAAGGAGATTACTTTTGTTATTATGTTTGATGGTATACATTATTCTAAATACTTCTAAGGACCATAGTAAGCATGTTTAATAACTAATACCAAATTCCCCAATTGTTAATGACAGTGAACATATATTATGTTAAGACAATAGTGAATTTTAAATAATAATACCAAACACCCGAATAATTAAGAATGTTGTCAAATTTAATTACATGTGTATATAGTTAAGGTTCGTGTTTTTAGCCATAAATAGGTTACAAAATCGGATAGTTACACAGTAAATCATCCCATTTGAACTATTATGAAAATATGAACTCGAACAGACCCATTTTAACATTTTAAGGAGTTTAGTTAAAACTAAAAAAGTTTAACCGTTTTAAATATGAAATAAATTGATGGAACAGGTTTGTGCTGCGACTCTAATGACACATAATGATCAGGTTAATATGACCCAATCAAGCAGAATTATATCTTTATTGGGAGATTCTAACAACCTTTTAACAATCCTAATTGACGCAATATTTTTTAATTTATATGCATAATGTCTAAGAGATTTTAACTCTTGATAAGTTGCCATGACAAAGATTCTAACTTGAGCAAAACTTGACATATATGTTGCTACCATGTTAGACCATCAGCATGTTGGTCAAAATTTGCATACAAAAAAGAATAAAACCACAATGGATTGGGTCATGGGGGCCTGGACCATAATTTTATTTGGTACACTTTATATAACTGTAACCATATGCACTTCATACGGAATATATCAGACGACACACTGTCCATGATCACTAAAGTCGGGTTAACGAACGTAAGATGCATCACCATATACATAAAAACAATGATTTGTCACATTATATAACATCTACTCGGCTAGCTAGGTGCATCACCAGTATTTTAGCATAAAATATTGCAAAAACAAATCACAAGGACAACCTTTAAACTATAAACAACAACAAAGAACCGATCTTTAGATAAGAACGTGTAAATAATACAGTAAGCATAAAAAACTACGCAAATTTTAAAGGTCAGTAACTAATGTCAGATGTGAGAATTATCAGATAACACTATACATGTTTGTTATCTCAAATTTGGACAAGCCTCATTTTTATTGCTAACCCTTTTCAATATCATCCTAACACCATTGTAATATAAAAATGCAAATTTGGAGACGCGAGAGCGTCATATCAAAAACCTAATTTTGCAAGAATATAGATGCAATTCTTCATACTAATGAAAGTAGCCTTAGAAACATATCATCGATGTCGTTACCAGATATAAAGTCCTTACAAAATTATACTAATACTCTTATTCGTGATGAGTTGTGTTTTAACAGAGATGAATTAAAAATGGAGCATGAAAATTTGTTTTCAAGTTTAACAGTTTGTTTTCAAGAACAGTAAAGTGTATATGGCAAGGTTATTTCAGCGGTTGGAATCTATTCCTCAAGCGAGGAAGCGTTTTACGTCTTGGGGCAGTTTAGGTTACTATGAGGAGATGACAAAATTATGGGAGGATTATCAGGCATGTACTCTTTATACTCTGTTATGTGTGCCATGTAGTGTCTTTTTAATGCCATTGGTTATACGAAATACTAATAAGCATACTCGCACTCATATTTTTTTATTGGTCTCTTGCAGCAGCCCAAGGTTATGTATATTATTAAAACTTCAAAAGGTTAGACCTAAAGGAAATTGGTTTCATCACATGGACGTTATCATCATAGGTGTGCGGAAGAACAATACCGGTCCTGATGGTGATTGATCCCTTTCCATTTAATAGATCTGCTTAATATTATTATCAATGTAACTTCTTAATATTTTCCAGCATCAAACACTTCATAGTGTGACTCCTTTATCATTCAAAATATGTAAGTACAGTTCCCTATCGTGGTCCAGAATTTAGCCTAAAATAATTGATATTTATATGATTTTTGTAGTTTATATTAGACATTCACTAAAGTGTGAATAATGACGGGATAACTGCGAGAAATGTTGAAATTTGGTCTCCACGTCTACCAACGCAAATCGGGTATGTCCATGTTTGTCTGCATTATACTTAGTAAGGAATGTTGTCAGGTTTCTTTATTCAGACCAATATGTTGTTTTTTTGACGAAATAAATTAGGACTTTATTATCTATAAATATGTATACATGACAATATGTATTCATTTCTTTTAGGCTATATTCAATGAGCTCTGTAAAATCTTGGATCTTAGGAAGCCTTCGTTCATACCCATGAAAAGCAAACCATGTGTTGTAATGTTTGTAGGTCTACAAGGTATTCTGTTCATGTGTCTTATGTCATGTGTAAATTGTACCACTATTTATGTATATATCAATCTCTGATATTTAATGTGTTGTGATTCTGGATGACATGTGTTTGCTAAATGTGAATGATTCAGGGTCCGGGGAAACTACTACGTGTACAAAGTATGCATAACTATTTAGTTGATGGAGCAACCGAAGATGGCTATCTAACAATAACTATGAAACCGAAGCCAAACATGTTGTAAGAGTATATATTATAGAAGCGTTAAATCAGCAAAGTACATCAGTAGTTAACAATATATATTATGTAAGCGTTAATCAACAGAATACCACACACTTAGGTTAGTTGCAGACTCACATTGTCAAAATCTGCAAGGTATGTTTGTTTTCATATTTTATCAACAAATAGATATTGTCTTCTTTTATAATTCTTGTCAAAATCAACTAATCATACAAGAATATATATTAACACAGGTTTGTTGAGATAATGGCACCTGTATTCTTACAAAAGGCATGGCGTTGCGTTTGGCATACGATTCAGGTAGATTAACTCCTAATTTTATTGCATGTACACCATATAAATGAGTAATAAGTAAAAATGGCCTTTTGGTAACATTTCTGCTACGAGATTGTTGCTTGACTTCAACCCATGTGACCTTACGAAATTACCTATAGATGGAAAAACGGGGGATCAGACACGTTTGGTAATTGGTCAAAATAGGTACGGGTGGAAAGTGTCAGGTCGGTTGGTCGACCGCTCAACCCACTATTTGTAGAACATGTTATTGTTTCACTATTTACCAAGTAGGGGTGTAAAAGAGCCGAGTACTGGGGATGGGGACGGGGAATCCCCGAATTATGAAACCGGGGATGGGGCGGGGATGAAGATAACATAAATCCCCGGCCCCGTACCCGACCCCAGAACTTTTTAATGTACAAATAACATAACTTAATTTGTATATTAAACTACATTGTACATGGTATAGTGTATAAGTTATGTTAAGTTATTGTGATTAATATTATACTTGAAGTATATTATGTATGTATATGCCATATTTAATTTTAATCGACAACATTTTAAAATGTTAAGAACTAACTATATATTAATCAAATTAATAATATTTTCTTAGAATACAACACACACATTTCGATCCATTTTATTTATATAGTTATAAATGTGATATTTTAGTATTTACGATGCTTTAAAGTTGAATGACATTTTAATTAATCAAACCATGTACAACGTATGCGTTCTAAGACATTATGTAGGTCAATTATTTATATTTTTGTTTAGTTGTGTAATTTTTATGCTCAATTTATAAGGGCAAAAAATCTCCGAATCCCCGTGGGGATCCCGATCCCCATTGAGGACGGGGATGGGGATGTAAATTGATTCCCCAATGGGGATGGGGATGGGGATGGGGATGGGGATGAGGCTGAGAAACGGGGATGGGGATGGTAAATACGATCCCTAAAATTCTCTGACCCATTGCCATCCCTGTCAGGTCAGTTGGTCGATTGCTTAACCCACTATTTGTAGAACATGTTATTGTTTCACTATTTACCAAGTAGGGGTGTAAAAGAGCCGAGTACTGCCAAGCTCGAGCTCGACTCGAATACTAAAACTTGAGCTCAAAACTCGACTCGAGCTCGACCGAGCTTTATCTTTCGAGCTCGAGCTCGACTCGTCATATAAAACTCGAGCTCAAAACTCGACTCGAGCTCGATTATTTTCACATTTCATGCTCGAACTCGATAAATGCTCGACATATCAAACTCGACTCGACTCGATTTATGTATATAAAAGGGTAAAAATGTAATTTAATTGAAGCTCGATAAGGCTCGCGAGCTTTACGAGCCGAGTATTTTAGAGCTTGAACTCGACTCGATTATATACTCGAGTAGCTCAAACTCGAGCTTGACTCGTTTAGATCGAGTCGATTTCGAGTAGTTTACGAGTCGATCTCGAGTAACTCACGAGTTGTCTCGTCTCGTTTACACCTCTATTACCAAGTGATTAATTTGGAGAATAGTTTCACCATTCAGTTAATGTAGGTGTTCTATACAATTTCTCGCATAGTGCACAAGTGACGAGTGTTAACGAATAAAATAAAGGTAACTAATATCTAGATCGAAATATTATAAAGAACATTCTGGTAAGTGTTAGACCTAGTTTTTATTAAAGTAATGGTCATTAATATTCTCGAACCTTGTATTAGTCTAGTTTATGTTTTCAGGAATTCTATAAGCTAATTGGGTCTAAGTTACGGGCTTAAAGCCCATTAGATATCAAGCCCGGCCCATGGAAGCCCACTTAAACCCATGGCCGGCCAATGTACACTATATAAAGCCCTCTCTAAGTGTGGAGAGGGTGTTGGTTCTCTTTCTTTCTTCCAAGCTAATCAACCATTCTCTTGTTTTCTCTCTAGTTATTTCTCTCTATAAATATCTCTCTCTCTCTAGAATTCAAAGCAATTCATGTGTATGTATGTGTTATGATAAGTTTATCAAGTGGTATCACGAGCTAACCGGGGGTGTTTTGTATTCGTGTGTGTTGTGTTCGTGGGCTGATTTCAGTTTATTTTGAGCTTATTAGAGCTTATTTTCGTCGACATATTTTTAAGGAAAAAGCCACGAAAAAAGTTTTATATGATGTTGTTGCGTGAATCTGTTTCAACAGGTTCTTGATGAGTTTTTTGGGTCTTCTTTTTTCCAAAAGCTTATCACTAGATCTGATTATTTCTCCTTTTTCACAGCTTATTTTAAGCTTTTTAAGCTTATTTGAGGTTTGAGCAGATTTTGTGGGTTGTTTATAGTTTTTTTAAGCTTATTTGGGTTGTTTATAGTTCATTCTGCATGCACTCTTGTTTTCCCAAGACTTAGTTAGACTCATATGAATTCCGAACATTAACTTGTTTTTAATTCACTAATTGTCAAAAATTGTCACCACATATGCAATTTTTTAGGAGGAGAATAGTGATTAAAATGTGATCAATACGGCTTAATAACGGATACGATCTCTTAATTATAAGTGCGTTCCCAAACCTCACATGTGCAAAACTCTTTCATAATATGGTGTGTATATGTATGGGGAGCTTTTTGGTAACTCTAAAAACTCTCAATATGTCATAAATGATTTCTCAGACATGTTGATTGATTTTTCAAATGGTTTTATGGATCTTCATGGCAATACCAAAAGACCGACCAACTGTTGTCTCTCAAGGATTTATAAGGCGGTTAAGGTTAGGTATATTCGTTCCATGATCCAGCCAGAACCGGAGGGATCTACCTAGGAACACTCCATTAGATAGTGTAGAAGTCTTAGGCATGATTGAAAAAAGGAGTAAAGTGAGATCGGGAAGAATGTTATCTAAGGCATGAGTTATCACCGGAACAAACCCAACAAGGTGATAGTAAGGACGCATTGGTTTAACATTGAAGGGGTTGAAGAATTAAAAAGAATTGTAAGGATAAAGGGTGAAAAGAAAGAAGCCCTCCATACAACCTTAGGCAGAAACCGGGTCAATGCATAATCTATCAGTAATCACAATGATGATTCTGATATTGAAGACAAGTCATCATGGACCCAATGATGCAAGGCACAACCCATCCCAGCTACTTAGGCTTCTCTTAAAAGAAGTTTGTTTCATTTCTCACAGAGATCAAAACGTTTCTATCGGCTTTCTCATTCTGAGATCTTGATATTGAAAAGGTGGCAGTCCGCTCCAGCCTCCGATTACCAAATAAAAATGTGCACTTATAGAGTCTAGAGCCAACGAGATCTATAAAAAATCTCACTAGGACACAAATTCCAATATACAAAATGTCGTACATCATTATACAACATGTGGTATAAAAGAGTCCTACGCATTATCCTTGCGGTAATTGCCAGAACATTTAGAGTGATACTCTCTAGTATTCATAGTGATGATGGAAATCCTTCCAGAGTCAACATCAAACAGCTCTGCGGTAGGTGGCTTGCGAGATTCTATATGAATCAAGCTTGTGTCAACTGGATATCGGTAATGGTCCAGTATATGAATTGACGACTCAATCAGTCAGAAAGTAACTAACTGATTCACTCTTACCGTGTTGTCTGCTTTGAGACGTTCCGGTAATGAGAACAAGCAAGTACGGTGAATCTAATGCAATCGCGTTAGAGGATCTAACACTTTGAGCTGGAAACCCTGTCAAGGAGATTCTTCTAAATTGAATCTACCTGATCACAGGTACAGTAGTCATACTGTAAAACGGTCCTCACGGAACCGGAGGTTAATGTAACCGAACTTAAGACGAATGACAAAGCCATATTCGTCCATATCTGTTGTTTATCACTAACATCAATTTTCAGGTATAAGTGACGGCGTTACAACCTCATTCCAGCTGAGTCAAGATTCAAGACCTCATGCTCATGATCCATCGACAGAGATAAATTCATGATGAAAGCTCAAGTACATGTTTCCAAGTCTTCCGCAATCTCTGATGTACAAGCACTTCCTCAAAAGAACATCATCGACAAGATTACTCATGTAGTACTAGTAATCATGTCAAAGAAAATGTTGAGGGAGATTGTTAGAAAGTTTTCAAGACAATGAGCATGAGGGTAAAGACACAAGATCGTAAGGCGGCATAAAGATTCAAGGATAAAGATTCAAAGATCTCAAGAGTCAAGATAAAGTCAAGGCTAAAGATCACGATATCAAGTTTAAAGATAAAGATATCAAGTCAAAGATCAAGATCCAAGATCACAAGCATGCAAAAGGATCTTTAAAAGAATTCCCAAGTCTACAAGGTTCCAAGACTCAAGACGTCACAAGAAGTGAAGCCATGTGTGCAATGACCACCCCTTAGGGGGAGATTGTTAGACCTAGTTTTTATTAAAGTGATGGTCATTAATATTCCCGAACCTTGTATTAGTCTAGTTTATGTTTTCAGGAATTCTATAAGCTAATTGGGTCTAAGTTACTGGCTTAAAGCCCATTAGATATCAAGTTCGGCCCATGGAAGCCCACTTAAACCCATGACCGGCCAATGTACACTATATAAAGCCCTCTTCAAGTGTAGAGAGGGTGTTGGTTCTCTTTCTTTCTTCCAAGCTAATCAACCATTCTCTTGTTTTGTCTCTAGTTCTTTTTCTCTCTAAATATCTCTCTCTCTCTCTCTCTAGAATTCAAAGCAATTCATGTGTATGTATGTGTTATGATAAGTCTATCAGTAAGCAATACAAAAATTGTTGCTACAACACACATAAATTAAGGTATAAAAATAACTAAGAGGTGCCTGAACCTAAGAGAACTGTATGTCAATGATCTATACAATTATTCAAAAAAAACTGAGGTGTTGGCGAATGGTGTATGTTATTGTGAAGGTCCATTAGGAATAAACTCCATGTAAAGCAATTATGTCATTCATTGTCTGCTACATTTTTGCTACATCAAAATCTCATCAAGGGATTTTCATTGTCTGCTACTCATATATTGCATAACTGTATAATTGGTTTTGGGTATAGTTTTGTTAATTATTGTGTAGCATTTGTGTCAAAGTTACCGTTATTTGATAAAAAAAATTAACATGTGGGTAATGTTTCAATTGTAGAAGTTGAAATTGCTTGGAGGCTATGCTTTGAAGGATTGATGGAGCCAAAGACTTGCTATAAAGACAACTTCTGTTTATCCAGGCTATCCCCCTGCACTCGATGATTTACAATAGGCGGTATTGGCACAACATGTGTAATGTTCGACAAATACTTATACTATATTGTTTTTTACATATATTACATGAACATTCTTTATCTTTTCAACTTTTGTGTTTAAATATTTTGCGTTATTGATGATTTATTTACGTCTAATTAGAATTCGTTAAGTAAGATTATGAAACTAGCCCGCCCATCCGGCAAGGATAAAGATTTAAAGATTCTAGGTATAAGGACGACGTCGGAAAAGAACATGACCAATTTAGGCTCAAGATCAAAGATCACCCGCATGAGAAACAAGCCTACAACAAATAAAGAACAAAGATCAAGAATCTCAACAGACAAAGCAATCTAAGAAGTTCGAGGAAGCAGATCAAGATCTCACCTCAGAAATTTGAGAAACCCAACATTAGGGGAGATTGTTAGCCTCAAATAACATGGAAGCTCATAATCTACAGGATACCTCCATAAGGGAACCTCGCTTTGGGGGAGATTGTTAGCCTTAAAAGTATTGAGTCAAACAAGGAAGCTCGGCTACTATTTATAGAAGCACGGTCTTTATTTAATATATGTTGTAATAGGCTAGTTACGGGTATCAGGCTCATTTATTTAATCTAATATTTTATGCGTTACGGGCTTAAGCCCAAGTTATCCTGAGCCTGACCTAAGATAAAATACCATACGACCCAAAGAAAGCCTCATAGGCTGGCCCATTAAAGAGGTATAAATTCTCCTCTCCAAGTGTGGAGAGGATGTTGGTTCTTATTTGTTTCACACACACTTGTATGAATTAACCATCTTTTTCTTCTCTCTAGTTTCTCTCTCTAACCTCTCTCTACAAATTCTTTATTTTTCTTCTTATCCTATTTTCTTATCAAAACAATGGTGAAGTGAAAGTGTATCTTGGTTCCTACAGACCTTGTAATTCCTGAGTAAGTTAATTGTGTTAACCATGATAACAATTCTCTTCCTGATGACCATGTTTCGAAGATGGTACAAATTCGATTCAGTCAAGTCTTTTGAGAACAAAATTCACACCAAGTGAAATAATTTCTAGAATATTTTTTTAAGCATGGCGCTTCAGTAATTTTCAACGGATGCATTATTTTTGTATTACGACCTACGTTTAAATGTCAAGTTTTATTATATATTATTATCTAACCCCCGTTTGGACAAAAAAATAATGTTTTTATTAAAATTTAAAATCCCTTTGTAACAGTTCTATTATACTTACCTATTACGATTTCAAAACTTTAAATATTTATTAAACATTACCTAAAATACATTATTATTAAAACTCTTTTTATTATGGATTATGCTATGAGTGTTACTTGTTGAAAGATATTTGTCTTGCACTTGTACCTCTAACTTTGTTTTGTAGCAAACAATTTTTGTAAGATCGATCCCTTGGTGCCCCAACCGAAGGGGAGCATACATCAAGGGGGAGTCTTGATATCGTTGATTTCTTTCTTTCTACAACTACTCGACGATCATCCTTTTTAGATTTGACAAAAAGGGGGAGAAATTGAACAAAACTCATTAATAATTTGCAACTATTAATTTTATAAAAATGGAGTTTATATTTTGTCATCATCAAAAAGAGGGAGATTGTTAATACAAATAATGTCTAAAAACATTATTTATATTTTTTGACTTCTCAACGTTTTGATAATAACAAAATGTAAAAACGTTCACGATAAAATTAAACGTTTACAAATTATTAATCGTAAAATTCTATTCCTAAGATTAGCAATCACTTAAGGTATGAACAAACAAATCATTAAGCATGATTAGTGATCAAGAAAATATTCGTCTCTTATCCATCACATTTTTACAAAAAAATTTCACAAAATTAATTATACAAAATATTTTCTAATTAAAAGACAAGTTTTATTAAAAACTTAAAATTTGAAATTCAAAATTCCTCCTAAAATGGAAGGTTTCATACCAGATACAACATTTCTCACAAAAAGACAAAAAAGGGAGCGTAGTCTACTAGGCGGCCCCCAAATATATCTGGGACCGTCGAGACCGCCTCCAGTGACCGTTGGGTTTTCCTGCCTATAAATACTGCTATATTCCCTACAGAAAAATACACCTCTAAGCACGAAATTTTCAGATAACTTCCTCTCTCTAAAACCTTCTTTCTCTCTCTAAATCTCTTAATCACTAACATTCTTAGATCTTGTTTCAAGTGATCTAATCTCTTCTTCTCATCTCTTCTTTCTCATTCAAGTGCAAGAGAAGAACATTCGTATTCACCAAGAAACGAATTGTTATTTAGTGATCTCTCCTCTCTTCTTCTAAGTATCAAATCTCTATTGTAATTATCTTGTGTATTTGTGTGATTCGGATTGTGTGTAAATTCGATAGTGTAGATCTAGTGATTGTGTATTGATTGTGAAGTGGTAGATTGGTTCTAGCTAAGATTGAGACTCGACATTTAGCTTAGTGTCAGAAAACAACGTAAGCGACGTGTAAACAATTTTCTCCGCCTAAAGGGAGCTTGTTGACATAGTGAAATCTCTAGTAGGATACTTGGGGAGTGGAGTAGGGCGAAGAGGTGCTTCGTAGCCGAACCACTATAAAATCTTGGCATTTTGGTTTGATTGTTCCTTTCCTTATGTCTTCATATTATTGTCATTGTTATTTAGCTTTAGTTTAGATTGTTATATTGCTTGTTCATATTGTGAATTGGTTAAACATACAACTCGAATCTAAATATTTTGAAAGCAAACTTTTAAAACGTAAACGAACCTGTAAACTATTTGATGGAGGCCCAAGTATTGAAGAACGGGCTGACTTGTTTTTAGAAGCCCAAGATTGTGTGAAGAAAAGGGCTTCAGTAAAACAGCCATAACTTTTGTTGTTGTTGATCGTTTTTCTAAGATGGTGCACTTTATTTCGTGCAAGAAGACGACAAATACAGTTAATGTGACCTAACTTTTCTTTAGGGATGTATATCGTTTACTTGGTTTACCTTCCTCTATTGTTTCTGATCGGGAGACTCGGTTTCTGAGTCATTTTTGGCGTAGTTTGTAGAAGATGGTGAATACTCAACTCAATTTTAGTAGTGTTTATCATCCTCAAACTGATAGGCAAACTAAAGTTGTTAACAGGTCCTTTGGTAATCTATTAAGGTGTTTGGTGGGTGATCATGTGAAGGCATGGGATCAAAAGTTGTGTCAAGCCGAGTTTGCTCATAATCATGTTGTTAATCGAAGCACTGGGTTTAGTCCATTCCAGGTGGTTTATTCTGCTCAACCACGTGGTCCTCTGGATTTAATGACTCCTCGTGTTTCTAGTTTTGTTCCCAAGAAAGTGCAGGATTTTGTTGCAGGGTTACATGATGTTCACAAAGCTGTTCATGAAAATTTAGTTTGTGCCAATTCCAAGTACAAACAAGATGCGGATCACAAGCGGAGACATGTTAATTTTTAAGAGGGTGACTTTGTATGGGCTGTTTTGACTAAGGATCGTTTTCCTGTTGGAGAGTATAACAAGTTGTCTGCTAAGAAGATTGGCCCGCTGGAGATTGTGAAGAAGATTAATTCTAATGCTTACCGTCTGAAATTGCCAAGCCATATTAGGTGTTCTGATGTTTTTAATGTGAAGCACTTGATCCCTTATCATGGTGACTATTTTGATGATGACCTTGCTATGAATTCGAGGACGAATTTTGTCTACCCAGGGGGAATGATGGAGGCCCAAGTATTGAAGAACGGGTTGACTTGTTTTTAAAAGCCCAAGATCGTATGAAGAAAAGGGCTTCAGTAAAATAGCGTAACCACTTTTAGTTGGTTACGGATTTTTCGAGGCCCAAAACCCTCGTTTACTATGAGTTATTTATATTTTTCTGTTTTTATTTTGATTTTTTGTTGGACTTGTTTTTGTTCTAGCTCACGGCCCATCTGTCTTTTTAGGCCCATTTCAGTTTTGTGAGTCTATTTAAACAATCTGCTGTAACCTTAGCCGGTCAGTTATTAGTTTTAATAAAAATAAACCATTGGTCGCTGTTTGCCAAGAATTTTTACCCTAATAATCGGTATTCAATCGAATCAACGATTGTTGAAAGAATTGTTTCTGGTATTTGTAGAATCAACAGATCCAATTTGTTATCTTGTTTTTTAGTCTACATCACTATTCAACCCCCCTTCTAGTTTCTACATTCTCAAAAGTGAATTTCTTATTTGAACCAGAGTTCAACTCTAAAATTAAATGAACGTATTTTTAAAATAAGGCAAATATATAAACGGTGAAAATTCAGGAATGCCATTAAATAATTATGTTACATATGGGCCGAATGTGATTAGATAAATATGCATGGGTTGAGAATTTTGAGGCCCTTTAGAAGATGGGGCCCTCTGCATTTGTACTTGTCGCACATGCTCTTAAGAGGTGTTTATTAAATTAAATGGGAAGATATATGGGTCTTAATTAGCCTCTTAAATAGGAGAGGCTAGTTTTAATGACTCTCCCAATTAAGAGGCATTAATCTTTTGGGCCCACTTTTCTTCCCCACTAAGAAGAAAGTAAACACCCCTTAGTCGGGCTTGTCGATAAATACTTATGCTACATTGTTTTTTTACATGTATTACATGAATAGTCTTTCTCTTTTCAAATTTTGTGTTAAAGATATTTTGCGTTATTGATTATTTATTTATGTCCAATTAGAATTCGTCAACTAAGATTATGAAACTATCACGCCTATCTGGGCGGGCTATGAAACTAGTATTTTATATAAGACATATCATTAGCATCATGCCATTCACTAATCAATACATTCATTTAGGATGCGTTTGGTTTATGGGTTTTGACATTAATTAAAGGGATGATGGTTAAATTTGTTGTTTGGTGCATATAAGTGGGCCTCAAAAATGAGGATGGATGCATTATATTCGCTATCTATAAAACCTGAGAAATGGATCCAGATTTCATCTCTCTTTCTAAATTAGGTAGGACCATCTTTCATCTCAACCACATATTCTTTTTTTAATTTTATTTTATAACAAAAATTAATGATTATAAATTATATATTCATTAATAAAATAAACATTATACAAATTTAATATTATTTTTTCTCTTTTACATCAAATCAAAATCCAAACTTAAATCTAAATCCAAATTTAAATTCAAATCCTAATCCTAAACCCATTTACAAACCAAACGGGCCCTTAGTAACCACTCATCCAAAACTACATTCGTGTTCGTGTCATCGTGTGTACTTTGTGGATTGAAAGGTTAGATTCCGCTTTGTACAGTAGCATTGGATCTTGATGATTAGAAATTGAATATAACTATTTTAGATCATGGAAAATGGGGGTTGGTTGCTTTATTTTTTTTCTTGACTTTTTAGGCATGTTGAACTCTGAACTTGTAAGGGAATACCGACAAATTCCTTAGGTAACAAATCTTACACGTCCTTTGCTCATCATCACTTAAAAATAATCATGCAATTTTTTTACTCCGTATTTGTTTATTATTCTTCAATTACATTTAACAATTGTATAAGAGCGTTAGTTACCATAACTCAATAACATCGTCACATCAGCGTCACATTAACTTTAATTCAATAACACTAACACCAAAAAACCCCTTGCAAGCATAACACCATATTAACATCATTTCTGGAACCCACCTCTTTTTTTATTTTCTTTTTATTTAATCACATAAACACACAAACATAAACAAAAAAAAGAAAAAGAAAAAAAAGTTGCAAACCCACGTTAGTTTGCAAGTTAATGGGTTAACTTGGCCACCAACGCCGACCTTAACTTGGAAGGGTGGTGTCATAACTTGGAAATAACACGAGTCACGTCATCATAACACCCCTTCCAAGTTATGGTACCCAAGCCTCTAAGTTTAGCTCATTAACATCGCTTTTTTAGAAATGCAACATACTAAAAAATACTCCCTCCATCAGAAGATTATTGTCCCCGACAAAAAACACATAGTTTAAGAAAAAAACATAATTATTACTGTTGTTACTCACTTACTTTTTACAGAATGACAGTTTTACCCTAACTAATTAAGTAATTTTTTTTAACAGTTTGTAATATTAACTTCAACAAAGATAATAATTTCAACTTAGAATTATAACGTGCTTAATGTAGGATATTATACATTTTAAGTTTAGTGTTATCGTATTGATCATGAAATTTATAAATATTATAAGGGTGTAAAACAAAAACTCTTTTGGTGTTGTGAAAGTGTTAAAATAAAAAGATAATATCCATGAAAAGTGTAAATAAAATTATAAAAAACTAATTACAAAAGACATGTGACGTTAGTGGATGAAAAAGTCATGAACGAAGTTTTTCTAAAAATGTATAGTTTTGATGAAGAAAATAGTGAAAAGAAAACGTTCGTGCATTATAATTTTACACATCGCCTTTTTGTGCTTAAAAACTCGTTTAAATTTTGCATGCACCTTCTTTTTAGTATATGTACTAAATTATTAAATTTCATTGTGCATTAAAATATAACAAGTTTGTAAATTTTGAGCATCAATTTTTTTTACATTACAAAAAGGTATAAAAACTCAACATTAAAAAAACTTCATTCACAACTTTTTATGTACCAACATTTTAATCTAGATTTTTCAAGTCTTTTACATTTCTCACGAATATTCGTGTTTTTATTTGTATTCCCATTCTTCTTCATTGCAACAAACATGACTTTGGCCTGATTCCATTCAAAATTTATCACTCTTGGTTTCTTCGCGAAGGCTTTGATGATGTTATTTCGTTGGGATTGGCTAAATATAAGGCAAAACGATGTTGTCTCGTGAAAAGTTGAAACTTTTAAAAGTAAAAATCAAACAGTGGCATGCCCTTACAAAAACCACTGAAGGTCTAAAAAAACATGAGATCACCATCGACTTGAAACGTATTGAAGATAAGATTAAGGCCGAGTGTGCTTCTTTTGAGGATCGTCAAACACATCAAACTCCTCCAAGAGTGGATAATTTAGATAATCTTGAGGCCTTGGATACTATTCAAAAGGCGTGTATTAAATGGGATATGAAAGGGGACGATAATACTAAATTCTTTCATGGCTTGGTGAATAAAAAAAGCAAATCACAATCGATTCAAGGTATCATGCAAGAGGGGGTCTGGATTTCGGATCCTCATCAAGTAAAAGAGGCATTTCTCAACTTCTTGAAAGAGAAATTCCAGGCCCATGATTCTACGATCGCTTTTCCTCCTATTTATGCCATGTCGGTCCTAAATTCTCATGAACGTGACCTTTTAGAAGCGGTTGTTTTGATGGAGGAAGCCAAGGTTGCCGTATGGGACTGTGGTAGTGACAAAGCTCTGGGTCTTGATGGTTTTTCTTTTGCTTTCGTGAAGAGATATTGGAAGCTTCTCAAATCTGACATACATGAGTTCGTGACCACATTTTCCCATACTATAAGGATGCCTTTGGGTTCCAACTCCTCTTTTATCACTCTTATCCCAAAGGTTAGTAATCATATCCATATTAAAGACTTTCGCCCTATCTCTCTTATTGGTACCCACTACAAAATTATTGCTAAGATCCTAGGAAACCGGATATCCAAAGTTGTTGATAATCTCGTTAGTCATAAGCAATCCGCTTTCATATCAGGTCGCCAAATTATTGACGGTCCGCATATGCTTAATGAGGTGATCGATTGGTAAAAAAACCAAAGAAAAATATGTTGCTTTTTAAAGTAGATTTCGAAAAGGCCTTTGATTTCGTTAGCTTGAAATACCTCAATTTTGTGTTAAAGCTTGTCTTGAATCATCAAGGACGTCCATTTTGGTTAATGGAAGTCCAACATCCGAGTTCAATGTTAAACGCAGATTAAGGCAAGGGGGTCCCCTTTTGCCTTTCTTGTTTATTCTCGTCTTGGAAGGCATTCATATTGCTATCTAAGATGCGGTTCAATCAGGTCTTATACGTGGCATAAAGATTGGTAATTCTGCTATTACGCTTTCTCACTTATTCTACGCCGATGATGTCGTGATTACCACATAATGGATCTCTCATGATATGGATAACATCATTTGCATTTTATAGGTTTTTTTTATCTAGCATCGGGTCTTAAAATAAACATTTATAAGTCTACCGTTTATGGCTTTGGTGTTTCAACATCGGATGTGAATTATATGGCTAACATAACAGGATGTGCATCGGGCTCCTTTCCTTTCGTATATCTTGGATTACATGTTGGTTCTAATATGAATCTTATTTCTATTGGAAGAGCTTAATCAATCGGTTCCATTCCAAGCTTTCTTCTTGGAAAGCAAATCTCTTATCTATTGGTGGTCGCCTTACATTAATTAAGGTGGTTCTTGGGATCTATTATCTATCCATCTTCAAAGTCCCTGAAACCATTTTGAAGATTTTGGAAAGTATCGGTGCTTCGTTTTTCTAGGGTGGTTCTCAAGACTCGAAAAAGATGGCATGGATAAAGTGGTTAAATGTTTTATCTTTATTCGATAAGGGTGGTTTGGGTGTTGGTAGTTTGAAATCTTTCAACCTAACTCTCCTCCAAAAATTACATTGGAGATTTCACTCCTACCCGAATAGTCTTTGCGTCCAGGTTATCTAGGCGTTGCATGGTAATTAAGGGGGCTTAGATCATCATGGGTATAATTCAAATGGTTTATGGGAAAAGGTTGTTGAGTCTTCAAATTATTTGCACTCGAGTGGAATCCTTCCTGCTAACGCCTTATGTTTTAAAGTTGGTTGTGGTACTCTTGTTCGTTTCTGGAAAGACTAAGGAAAACTAGAAGGGGGGGGGGTTGAAGAATTTTCTTGATTATTAGTTGCCTTTTAAAACTTGTTTAAAACTTTTTGAGAAATGGTTAGGATATTGATATTTGATTATGATGTTAGAGATATAAAATGCAAGTAAAAGAGAGAGTATAGAAAGTGATAACCGGGACACAAGTATTTATAGTGGTTCAGCTACAAGGACACCTTCCTTTCCCTACTCCACTAACCAAGTCACCTACTCGAGAGTTTGTTAAACACTAGTCACCAATCTCCTTTTGACCGGTGGAGAAACCTCACACCGTTGGTTACACATCTTTTATGATACAAAGATAATCACCAGATTCTTCACACGATAGAATTAATAGCAACACTACTATACTTGGTATACAACTAACAATGATATTCACAACTATAAAGTACAGCAAGATGATCTTGAAGGAGTGATGGAGATCAAATACAAGGTACTTGTGACTTGGTCATCTTGAACTCGTATTTGGCAATTTCTTCTTTGAAGGAAATTACCTACACAAGTCTAAAGAAAGATATACAAGAAATAGAGAGAAAGATCAGATGATTAGAAAGTATTTCAGATGAGAAAGGTGTGTCAAAACATGAGAAATGACTTGGTATTTATAGCCAAATTTTTTACTGTAGCCCGGTTCTTCCGGTGCTATTGAAGAAGGGCACCGGCAGCCAAAAGCAAGAGCACCGCCCACAGTAACCAAATCCGAATTTTGATTTGCAAAATCTTGAGAGATCATGTGTAATATTGTAAGATTACCCTTGGATTTGCTGCATTTGATTAGGTCATGAATGATGTAATTAATCTAGAGTGTAAAAAACATTTTGTGTATAAAATTATACACTTTTATTTTTTTGTAACACTTTGTGGTTTTCTACAAGATTAAGCTTTTAGAGATAGTAAGAGATTTGAGAATGATGTTTTTACTATGTTTTTTCATTAATAAAACTTATTGCTAATCTAGGAAGATCGTGAGATAATCATTTGTTACCGGTTTATTTGTATTAACAAAGATATTTGACTTGGTGACTCCCCATTGTATCTCTGCTTTAATAGAAATTTTCTTTTTGATCAAGACAAAGATTTCTTGATTAGGGATCGTATTTCTAACGGACAATGGTGTTGGAGTTGGTCAAGATCTGATTTAGGCATTCGTAAATTAGCTTATCTTAGAGACATGTTATTTGAGATTAGCCAAGTTGTCATTTGCCCCGACTCGAACTCTTGTGTTTGGTCCTTAGCCAATGATGGCATGTTTTCTTGTTGGTGTTACTTGTCGTCACATTGACGACCATCTTTTGCTTTCTTTGAATCCTCTAACGACATGGGATAAAATTCTTCCTCGAAAAGTTAACATTTTCATGTGGCGCTTAAGGTCAGATCGACTTCCTCACCGCCTAAAACTTTATTCTCGTGGTATTGAAATTGCGGAGATATCTTGCCCGTCATGTAATGGTAACGTGGAGTCTAATCACTATATTTTCTTTAAGTGCGACATTGCTACGGATATTTGAAGGCTTGTCCGTATATGCGATACTCGTATGCCTTTGTTCACTTCTAATGATCAGTGGATAGATTGGTTAAACACATGGCCCGTTTCTAGAGAGAAGAAGCAACGCATGAATACCATTATTGTGTCTACTTTGTGGATGATTTGGTGGTTCTGTAATAGTGTCACGTTTTCCTCTCATTATATGAAGAAATGTGACATTTTTTATAGTATTCGTTTCTATTCTTTTTCTTAGCTTAAGTCTAGAGGTCGTAAGCTTATTAGTTGGTCTGATTGGTTATAAACTCCTATGTGATTGCTAGCTCCTTGCTAGTTTTTTTTCATAATTTTTATATAATGCCATTCAATAAAAAAATCTAAATACGCTACTCATGATATATATTATACTCCGTATCAGTGAGTTACTATAGCGGAACACAATTTGGGGAAAATTATTATTGAATTTGGTTAAAATGAAATGAAGTACACGGTATTGTTTATATACAAGAGGGAATAGTTTGTTTAAACTCTAACAAACTAATTATAAACTAGTCCCTAAACTATCTGAATGTTTATATTTAGAGATAAACTATGAAGACTATTCTATAATATTTACAATTAAGTCTTGTGGAATATCTTTAAAATCTTTCTGTGTAAACAGAGGATACAAGGGTTGATGACTAACTGAATTAGAAAAGCTTTTAGGACCCACAAAATCTTTAAGCCACTTAGGTGCGGTAGCATTTCTTGAAGATCTTCTTAAAGGAACAGAATGTGAAGAAGATGGAATTGAGGCACTGTTTTCATTACTCTCAGCATTTACATTGGGTAATGAATCTGTACTGTCCTCAGGAAAAGCATCTTGACTGTCTTCATTATGAGGAACAAAATTATCTTGACTGTGAGCAGGTATATTAGATGTAGTGGAAATTTCTTCTTCTTCAACATTTGTGATCTCAGGGGAATTAAAAAGAGTTTCAGGAAGAGAAGTAGAAGATGAAATAGATTCCTTAAAAGGAAAAACATTTTCCTTAAAAATGACATCTCTACTATGAAAGACTTCATGGGTAGTCAAGTTATACAACTTGTACCTCTTTTGTCCTGGTGGATAGCCAATAAGAATGCATTTAAGGCCTTTAGGATCAAATTTGTCTCTATGAGGTCCTAAAGAAGCAGCATAGCATAAGCAACCAATGGTTTTAAGGGTTTCATAAGAAGGTGGTTCACCATGTAAGATCTTAAAAGGAGTTTTCTAGGCTAACTGTCTCATAGGCATCTTATTGATTAAGTATGTTGCAGCTAAAACACAGTCACCCCAAAATTTCTTTGGCAAACCAGCATGCAATATTAAGGCTCTAGCTGTTTCTAATAGATGCCTATGCTTCCTTTCTAACATCCCATTTTGTTGTGAGGTATAGGCCATAGATCTTTGGTGTAGAATACCTTTTGACCTTAGTAATTCTAAAACCTTATGATTAACCACCTCTGTTCCATTATCAGATCTCAAAATTTTATTGTGGCTTTAAAATAAGTTTCTGCATACTTTAGAAAACTTGACAAGATTGTTAAAACTTGATCTTTACTATGAACCAAGTATGTCCATGTAGCCATGCTTTTATCATCAACTATTGTATAGAAATAATGAGCTCCATTAAGTGCTGGTATTTTATATGGTCCCCATAGGTCAACATGAATCAATTCAAAAGGATTATGAGAAGAAGTTGAACTTTTAGGGAAAGGTAGTCTATGAAATTTAGCAAGTAAGCATCTGTCACAAGTAAAGTCTGAAGTATTAAACTTCTTACATTCATCAACATGAATCATTTTAGACAATGAGAGATGATCAAGTCTAGCATGTAAAGTATGCAAACCAGGTACACTATGACTAACAGAATTGACAACAGGGGAATTATGAAAATCAAAAACACTGATAGAATTGACAGTTGATTTTTGAGAAGTAAAAGAATAAGGATCCAAAGATGTGCAAGTGTACATGCATCTTGAACCCTTTCCAATAGCCACAACTTCCTTAGTTGAAAGGTCCTGGAATACACAATAAGAAGGGAAGAACTGAACAAAGTAGTTTTATGTGTTTAAGAGTTTTCCAACAAACAAAAGGTTGAATTTGAACTCAGGAACATATAGGACATCTACTAGCAGTAAAGTGGGAGTTAGCTGAATGTGTCCAGCTAGTTTTACAATCTTAGTTGTGCCATCAGGTAAATGTACTGTGATAGGATTTTTAAGTAGGTATGTTATTTTGTACAGAGTGATATGGGGACACATATTATCAGATGCACCAGTATCAATTATCCACTCATTAATTCTAACAACATTGCTTTGTGATGATAATGTAAATGTCCTAACATAAAGAGATATACCTGCATGAAGCATAAAATCAGGTGTAGGTCCATTATTAGGCATAAGAGTCCTTCCATTGAACATTTTCATTACCTCTTGACAGACTGCAACAACTAGCTTCTGATCCAAACTAGGATTACTCTGCTCTCCTTCCAGCTCATTCTTATAACTCATATAAAAAAGAGTTTCTAGACCAAATACCACATTAGCAGCTAACTTTCCACCTTTATTATTCTTCTTTCCTTTGTACTAATCTGAATACCCTATTTTCTCAAAACATTGTTCCACAGTGTGTCCATCCGGTCCACAACCAGTGCAATGTCTAAAACCTTTCACATCTTGTCTAAACTCTCCTTTTCCATCCATGTTATCTTTTTTGACATACTTACTCTGATTCATGTTAGCAAAGAAAGCCATGGGATCAGCCACATGATTTGTCACTTACTTTTGTTTCTCAATCTGTTGAACTATGTAGTATGCCTTGTTAACATTTGGCAAATGATCCATATCTAGTATCTGATTTCTAACAGATTCATAGTCATCATTGATTTTCATCAAGAATTATATCAACTTAGATCTCTCCTTAATCTCTAAAAATTTCTCAACTAGATTACATGAACATTCTTTCATTTTTCCATAAGAGCAAACAAGAATTCCATTCAGGTTATGTAGCTCATCTCAACATTTCTTCAACTTATTGAAATAATCTGCAATTGATAAGCTACCCTGACTCACATTACTTAATTCCCTTTGAAGTTGATAAATGAGAGGTCTATTACTTTGGCCATACCTCTCTGTAATTTCTTTCCATAGTTTAAAGGCTGATTGTGCATATAAAAAATGCCTCAGACAACTCAGCAATCATAGAATTTAGAATCCAACAAGTAACCATATAATCACAATGAATCCACCTCTATAAGTTTTCCCCTTCATTTACTGGCTTAACACAAGTACCATTTATGAACCCTAGCTTAAGTTTTGCACCTAAAGCCATCTTAACAGTGCGACTCCAGCCCAGAAAATTGGTTCCATTAAACGGTGTGTTAGTGAGAACCATACCAGGATGATTAGAATTACCAATATACAGAGTATCATTGATTGAATTAACATTCATATTAGCATTGTTAACACTTGAATTAGGATCAAGAATCACCATTATCACAGATTATGATAAATTCTAAGATGATTATCAAAAAACTATCAATTAAAACCCTAATTACTCAATTTGATATGTTCTAACACCAAATCAATTCAATTACCACAATCTAATTAAGAATCGAAATGGTATGAATTGATAGAAACGATCAATTGATGTTAAAGAACATGAGTAATAAGAAAAATTAAGGTAAACTGACCAGAAATAGAGCTATGCGTGCTCTGATACCATATAAGCAGAACACAATTTGAGGAAAATTATTATTGAATTTGTTAAAAATGAAATGAAGTACACGGTATTGTTTATATACAAAAGGGAAGAGTTTGTTCAAACTCTAACAAACCAATTATAAACTAGTCCCTAAACTATATGAACGTATATATTTAGAGATAAACTATGAAGACTATTCTATAATATTTACAATTAAGTCCTGCAACTTCTGATAACCTTCAGTTTCTGTTTCTAAATCTCCAGCTCATAGTTCAAAGCTGATATAAAATAATAATTTTAGCATTTAAAGTAATTAACGAAGCAAGAAGGAATTGCAATATATGTTTTTCCAAATTTATACAGGTTCACTATACATAATGCAATCTATAAATTATAAACGATGCATAATTGTTGAAAATTTAGTTCAATTAGGTCACTTAACACCTTGACTCGGATAGTGGTTAATAGGGAATTCATGTATCTAATGATCTTCAGTGAGTTGACTCTAACGAATGGGATAGTCCATCAGTCTGACGCTTTTAAGCTTTGGACTCCCTGAGGAGTAACTGAATGATTACAATCAGTGGAGTAAATCCATCAGAGGAAGTTACCTCAAACGAGTTAACACTCATCAGTAGGTTGCTTCAGTAGTGAACTTTAGAGGGTATGGCTCCCTTAGTGGCTTACTAATGTTTAGGACACTGAATGAATTACTCATTAGAATGAATTTAATGACTTGTAACTGATTTGACCATTTCTTATGGTAAGTTACAATCACATTTAATGACCACGATTATTATGGTAATGTAACCACTAATTCCTGAAATCAAGAAGGCTAATTATGGATGAGATTATATCTCCTATAATCTCTCATAATTACTTTGACTAGGGTTTTGAGTATTCTCCTATAAATAGGAGATTACAATTTGCATGTGGTAGTGTATGAAAAATACGACACAAACCTAAACACATAGAAACACAGGGTTCTTAATCTGTGCCTAGAACAAGAACAAACACTTGGTCGTATCCCAAGAAGGTATTCGTTATACCTAGGCATATGGTCGAATAATCTTCTTTGGAAAGTGATCACATAATTCCAAGTGATATTCGCTAACCATCTTTGGTACGTAGTTAGGTTATTGATTATCTTTACCCAGTGCTGGGATACACAACAACCAACAATCAAAGAAGATTATTTCAAGATAATCAATGGCTGCTGCTGCTATGAAACACATGGCTTCAAACTTTGCCAAGCTTGATAAGTTTAAAGGGGTGGATTTTAGAAGATGGCAGAAGAAGATGCACTTCTTGCTCTCCAGCATGAGTGTGGTGTATGTGTTGAGTACTCCCATGCCTGAAGATGGTAGTGATAATCTAACCATGGAACAAGTCAGGAAGAGGGCCAAGAGGGACAATGATGATTATGTCTGCAGAGGTTTAATCCCCAATTGTAACACCCCCGAATTGGGTCGCAGCGGAATAAGGGTCCGGGGCGTGTTACTTCTCAGATCAACAACACAAGATAATATAAGAACGACCAAAAAGTCGTTTAAAACTAATACATTGGATTTAATAAAGTATGTGTTACAAAAGCCCGAAGCTTTACTTGTTATTATTACAAAGATTTCCAGCCCATAACAGATACACAAAATGTAATGCGACTAAATCTTTAATGCATGACTTCATAATATAACCACCAGTGTATCCTTCACACCTCGTGCTTAATGATCTGAAAAACATTGCATTTAAAAACGTCAACATAAAGTTGGTGAATTTCATAGGTTTATGTAAATGTATATGCAGGACCGCAAGACTTTCCCAGTGATAATGCAACAGATGCAGACATCACAAAATGTAATTACGTTTACCTAAGCTCATGACACCGAAGCTCGACATAATTGAATACAATATATAAATATTGCCTACATTGCCCGTGATGATGTTCAACCCGTAACATCCAGTATCCGACATGATATACGTTCGTTTCCAGTGATAGCTAGTCACCCGAACGGGGAGGTCAATCCCAAATAGATCTATCTATAATCATTCGCGCTCACATTCCAGTAATTGACAGTTCATGATTCATGGGCATAGTGGGTTATCGCTACTTAGGCAAAACGTAATCATGATAAAATGTACACTTGCGTCCAATTTGTAAAACATGCATATGTTTCTCACCCCAAAAACTTGTAATTTAATAATTGTAAAACATGGGGCTATGAACTCACCTTGAGTGAGTAAACTGATAACAAAATATCCCAAGTAAAAACGCGTCACGCTAACGCCGAATGCAACCTAGTTAATATAGGTCGAATCAGTAATATGTATGTTGTCTAACAAACAATGTATATAATCCTATATAGTTATTCATCTTACTATCGTTCGGGCTCTATCATTAATTTAAGAGGTCATGACATGACGCACAGGAGTTAGGGACACTATAAATCGTAAATTCCAACAAAACTCGTCATACGCATCCGAAGAGGCCTCATTATAATATTCCTAGTAATATTGCACTTTGCTAACTAATAAGATACATAGTTTTTTATTTATATTATATACTAGATATATATTATATATATATATATTTATATATATTATATATATATATATATATAGTATATATATATATATATATAAAGCTATATCACCGCTCTATTTGGTTTTAAGTGAAAATCGTCATTATTAAAGTGTAAAACGTTTATAAATTACCTCTTTAGTAACAAATGACATAACTTTGACGTTTTAGCCTGTTTCTCGCGTTTCTTACGCCCACGCTTTTGTATTAAGCGAAGTGATCATAAAATCTATTTTTAGGTTTTTGCGATTTTGTGATGAATGTGTTATTTACTGTCATAAAGCTTATATAATCGTTGTTATTCTTTTAATCTAACGTTAAAAACCATTTTTGTGTATTTATTCGTTATAGCTCGTTTTTAGCGATTCTTTCGAAACACGTTCTCGTAATTGAAAGTTTTAATCCATATTATTGATGTTTTAAAGTTTAAGTTTCTGTTGGTGAATGTACCTTTTTATAAAAATTGTTTTATAAAAGTATTAACTATCGTAAACTTGTAAATAGCGTATCTTCTTCGTTATTAATCTGTTTTTCGAGTTCTTTATGACCCCTCGATCCTTGTGACATGTAGTATTTTTTACAATCATAAAACATATATGTAAATTTACGAATCTTTAAAACAGCCCCTTAAAGATATTGTTTTCCAAAATGTGTTTAAACTTGTTTTTAGGACTTTTAGTACCCTAATTTGTTCATATATATGTTTACTCTTAAGCATCATGTTAAAACACTTATACATTCCTTTTAACATCATATTAGCATCCATATGGCATGTAAATAAGTTCACAAAACAATGATCATAAGTAAATATTCATTTTACATATTCAAAAGTACCCTAAATGGTGATTTAGCTAAATAAAGTATATGAACACATAAAATCTTAAATATGAATAGATTAAGCTTTTGATATAACCTTGTGTGGATGAGTAGAGATAAGAATAACAATCACACCCTTGTGATTAACAACCTTGGCTTGAAAATATTAGGTGAAAACCCTAATTTCAACCAAAAACCCTAATCTTGCAATATCTTGTTAAAACCCTTTCAAAGCTTAACCAACCCTTCAATTCTTCTTAGAATACCTTAAGTATGATATGTAAACACTAATATGGTGAAAGAAAATCAAAGTATGGATTGTGTATTAAAGGGGTTTTGAGCCGTGGGTTTTGGAGTGAACAAAGGAAGAGATTTTGTGATTTCTTTGATAAGGAAATGTGTTATGACTTCTTAGCTCACACATGCATGGGTATTTATACTACTAGGAAGATATTTTAGTGTCTAGTTGATGTGTGCAAGGTGGCAAAGCTTCTTGAAGAAGATTGGATGACATGAGAAAGGTTGAAGCTTATCTTGGATGAGAAAAGCTAGTCATAGATGAGTCATGGTTCAAGTTGCATGCTAGATCTTTTACAAAGCTTCTTGGTGACTCTTCTTGGCTTATCCTAGTCATTATACACGAAATATATGTATATGTATAAGCTAGATATGTATTTGATCATTTATATAATGTATACTTGCATTATATAAAGTATAATGTAGTATAGACTTAGAAAAATGTATAACTTGTACATTGTAAGTTATGATTTGAATTCCTTCATAATGAATATGTATGAAGTGATAAATACTTGAAGTTTTAAATAAACTTTAAGTATTGGGTATAAATTTTGGGTATTTGATGAAGCGTAGATAAGTTAACGTGCTTCCGGGAAGGCTTAAACGTACTTTATCGCGAAACGTAAACACTTAACGTAACCAATAAAAATAAAATGTGCAATGTTAATAATTATCCTCTAAATAATCATATAACACTTGTTTGATGTAAACATTTAATTGTTTAATGCCCGTTTACATTGTATGATCATTTTCAGTTTACGCGATTTAGCTTAACGATTATGATTTAAAAGCAAACGCGTAAAACCCTAAAAATAATTAGTGGATTAAATAATGTCGTACAATGACCTAAAACACGAGGTGTTATAGTCTTCCCCCGTTAAATGAGCCTTGTCCTCAAGGCTTATCACACGGCACTTGATGATGGTGCGGTCTTGGTGAAGAGGTGTGGATATTTCTTCCTGAATTGATCTTCACGTTCCCACGTAAACTCAGGACCCCGCCTAGAGTTCCATCGAACCTTGACAATTGGGACACGGCTTCGCCTCAATTGTTTGACTTCGCGATCCATGATTTCTACAGGCTCTTCAACAAAATGAAGCTTGTCATCCACTTGCAGTCCTTCCAACGGAACGACTAAAGGATCGTCAGAATAACATTTCTTCAAGTTGGAAACATGAAACGTATTGTGGACCCTGCTCAGCTCTTGAGGAAGCTCAAGCTTGTAAGCAACGGCTCCAACCTTTTTCAACACTTTGAAAGGTCCGACATATCTGGGGTTTAACTTCCCCCGTTTGCCAAAACGTACGACCCCTTTCCAAGGCGAAACCTTTAGCATAACTTTATCTCCAACTTGAAACTCCATCGGTTTACGCTTTAAATCAGCGTAGCTCTCTGTTGTTTCTTGCACTAATTCTGGACCAGTGAGTTAAACTTGTCCAACCTCGGCCCAACACACGGGTGAACGACACTTTTGACCATAAAGTGCTTCAAACGGTGCAGCCTTAATGCTAGCATGATAACTGTTATTGTATGAAAACTCGACTAATGGCAAATGTTTAACCCAACCATTTCCAAAGTCGATTACGCAAGCACGTAGCATATCCTCGAGAGTTTGGATGGTTCTCTCGCTTTGTCCGTCGGTTTGCGGATGATATGCAGTACTCATATCCAAACTTGTACCTAAAGCCTTCTGAAGTGACTTCCAGAAATTTGATGCGAACCGAGGGTCACGATCACAGATAATTGAAACAGGTATTCCATGCTTCGTGACTACCTCCTTTAGGTACATTCTTGCCAGTTTATCCATAGGATCCGTTTCCCTCATTGGCATAAAAATGGCAGACTTTGTAAGTCGGTCAATGATCACCCAAATAGTGTCATAACCTTGTGACGACTTAGGAAGCTTCGTGACAAAATCCATCATGATGTTGTCCCACTTCCATTGAGGTATCTCGGGTTGTACTAACAAACCCGATGGTCTCTGATGTTCTGCCTTGACCTTAGCACGCAGACAAACATTTGCTAACAAAGGAGCGATGTTGGCTTTCATATTTGGCCACCGGGTATAGTTTCTTCATATCCTGGTACATCTTGTCAGAACCCGGATGAATAGAGTATTTAGACTTGTGGGACTCGTGCATGATCACAGTCCTTAAGTCGCCATAACATGGTAACCAACTCCTGCCATTTAAGCACATAGTTCCATCCGCACGTGGTTCCAACTTTTCCGTTCTAAGTTTCTCCGGATCTTTTGAATTCTCAACCAATATACCCCTAACATCCTCCTTCTTGATGTTCTCCGGCTTTCGTGCTTCAGTCTGAGCTTTCAAGATTTGTTTAGGAAGATCCAAGCCAATAGTCATCACTAAGGCCCGAACCCTTAGTGGTTTCTCTGTTCCTTCCTCTCGAGAAGCATCAACAACAACATTCGCCTTCCCTGGGTGATAATGAATATCGCAATCGAGAAATCAACTCAGCACTCTAACCACGACGTTGCCTTCATATTTAATTCATCTGATCAAGTAATGTGTTGTAAACTATTGTGATCAGTGGATACACCGTCACTTGTTTTCCGTACAAAGAGCCTCCAAATCTATAGAGCAAACACTACAGCCCCCAAGTACATAAATCAAGAGATCGTATGATCTTTTTCATGAATTTTTAATCTGGCGTGATGCATAAGAAAACACCTTTCTTCTTTTCATCAACACAGCGCTCCAAATCCCCTTCTTTGAAGCACGCAGTATGCGATGAAGTCTTCGCTTCCCGCAGGAAGGCCACGATTGGTGCACTGCACAGACTTCTGCTTACAACAGTTGAAAACTGCTCTTGTTTATCACCCCAATCAAACTGGTACAACCTTTTGGTTAGTATGGGAGTCATTACTAGCGATCTTTGGAAAACCCTTCGATTAATCTTCTATAATAGCCCCCCCCCCTGCCCAAGGCCCAAAAATTGGCGATCTCTGTTGGAGTTTTTATTAGGAGACCCTAATCTTTTGATAGAGTCAATCTTGAGGCAGGGTCAACGTGAAATACCTCGAGCAGTCAATTTTACAAATGACCAAGGGAATTGTACCCTGGAGACTAGAATTCACACTTTGAGAACATGGCGTACAATTCTTCCATCTAAGCAATTATCAAAATCTGCTCATAAGGCGTTCTTCATGTTCTTTCTTACTTTTGGAGTAGATCAAACTGTCATCGATAGAAGACAATTACAAACTTGATCCAGATAACGGTTTACACACCCGGTTCATAAGGTCCATGAACACGAGCCCGGTTGCATTATCAAACCAAAAGGCAATGACCTATGGAATTCAAAGTGACCGTATCGAGTCCCTGAATTCAGTCTTAGGATGTCTTTCTATCTTGAACCTCTCAACTGGTGATACCGGTGACCTAGAATCGATCTTTGAAAAAATACTCGACCCTTGTATGCTGGTCGAATAGTCATCAGATCCTTGGGAGTGGTAGCGGGGGGTTCTTTCACTGTCAGTTGTTCAATCCTTTTAATCGATGCACATCCGGAAAACCCATCTTCTTCTTTTACAAACAGAACCGAGCTCTCCCAGGGTGAGGAACCTTGGTCTTATGAAGCCTTTGTCCGTAAGTTCCTATAGTTGCTCCGCTAGTTCCTTCATTTCGGACGGTGCTAATCTATATGGTGCCCGTGCTACAGGTGTAGCACCAGGTACCAAATCGATTTGAAACTCCACTTGTCGAGTGGGTGGTATACCCGGCAAGTCCTCAGGAAAAACTTTAGGAAATTCTTGAACAACTGGCACCATCTTCAAGTCGTTTTTCCCCCTTTGACTTGTCTTTGTCTTTGTTTATGCGGTGATATTTGGCCTAGAGAATACGTGACATCCTATCGTTAAATAACATTGAGCCTTAGTACACGAGATGATGTTAATCGGGTCCCGTGTATCATATGCTGCTTTCCGTCACCTCAACGATTAAAAATTTCATCTCGCTAAAAGGAACACGAACGATCTTTTCCGTACAAACAATAACGGCATGGTACTTTGCCCACCAATCCATACCAATTATCACATCAAAACTATCTAGTTCTATGGGCATTAGGTCTATGTTGAAAGGATGATTTAAGAAGTTTAACGTACAACCCCGGATAATAGTGTTTAAGCCAACAATGTTCGTCCCACGCTAGTTCGACATTATAATCATGATCTAATGCAGTTGGAGTGATAATAATTCGAGAGCTAAATGCAGTAGATACAAAACTCCTATCGGCACCGGTAACAAATAAAATAGATGCATATCGGTTATTTAGGAGAAACATACCCATGATGACATTGTTGTCTGGGTTTGCCCCTGCATTGCCCATGGCATACACCTTTGCCTGAGCCTTGGCATTTCCAACCCAATTATCCTGGTTGTTGTTGTTCTTCAATTTTGGACAATCCTTCTTAAAATTCCCTTGAGCACCACATTCAAAACAAACCCTCTGATTAGCCCCAGTGTTGACATTTGGGGGATTCTTGCAGTCACGAGCTTAACTCCGCATCAGGACTTCAACACGACCCCGTCGCAGCTCGATAGACTCTATATATTACAAAACGAGGTTTTAGGGTTTTAAGGGTGTAACTTTGTATAACTTTAGGGAGACGAACCCAATCTTTGATAGCAACTTTTAATTCATTTTGTAGGCCTTAAAACCCTATTGTAACTACCTTCTATCCATGTTTTAATCAAGTAAGAGTGTTATTCATTAATCATTCAATATGTCTATGTGTTGTGTGATTAATCTATGTTCTTGCTTTATCCCTAACATGCTAGGCTAAACCTTCCTTTATATTTGCTTATGATTGCATGAAAGTCGGATTGTAGATCCTATTACTGTTGCTTCTTGTTGATGAATGTGCATGTTAGGCTTTAGAAAACCAGCTTTTGTCTGTATCGTTGTAGACACGTCTAGGGAAATGCGAGTGCATAGAAAGGATACCATCGGGTAACAGTCTTCATACTACCTTACCCCCTTATATGGTTGATCCCTCTTAAGATATTTCACACGCATTTAATATACTCTTAGGGGCCTTGTAATAGTCTTCATACTACCTTACTTGTGCATTGCCTTAATGGAATATTAAATAGACGGCGGGTTCGTGTAATCCGTTCATGACCTAGGAAATACTTACACAAATCATCACAAGTGTGACAAGGCAACAGGATTAGGAGAAGCAATCTGATAAGTAATGCATGATTAAGTAAATACATTTAATTATCATAAAGTTATCACTAGTAGATTAGATATTAGTTTAATTAATAGTTAAACAAACCAACCTCTCAAACTATAGATTTACCTGCTTTCTATAAAATACAAAAACACAAAAATAGTCTTCTCTCAACCCGTGTGAATTCCTGTTAGACCTGATCCAGCCTATCCTAACCAATTCCCCCAGAGAACGATAAAACAACCACTGAGATCCTTGTCCAAAACAACTACTTACAACGTTAGGTACTCTGCCTAGGGAGTTGTAAAACTTCATGTAGAAGTCCTACGATGACCGCATCAAGTTTTTGGCGCCGCTGCCAGGGAATAGTTAGGTTTTGATCACAATTTAACTTAGTTCTACTCGCTTAAATCCTTTTAAGTGAGACTTTTATTCTGTATATTAGCTTTCTCGTAGTCTATCTTTTCTTTGTGTTAATTGTTTCGTAACCCATTCTTGTCAACCTCCATTAGAGACGAGAATCCTATACGTACACTTGGAGACTACTCTAAACCTAGCCATGAAGGCTACTGGAATACCATTAAGCTCCCCGTAGGGAACAACGTAGTAACCTTCTTGATCCTACACCATCGTTGGTGCAAAAAGGTATCTCATTCCACAGACTTCGTTTTGAGGATCCAAACCAACACCTTAAGGATTTCTTAAGCTTTGGACTCAACATGTACCTTAACGTTTAAAATTAAGGAAAGAAACGCGATTGTGTTTATTCAATTTTCCCTTCAGCGATCAAGACAAAGCAACTAGCTGAACGTCTTTCCCAGCAGATCCATCACCACATGGGAGGATTCTAACTACTCTTATTCCATCTCGATTATCTTTCAACAGAAGTACAATAAAACTCCTAAATGATATCCTTGATGTTCCAACAACATCAAGGAGAATCTCTATCTGAAGCATGGACTCATTTCAAGGACTTACTCTGAAAAGTCCCTCATCATGGTCTTGACTTATGGCTTAAAATTCAAATCTTCTACGATCATGTCGACTGCACCACCCAGATGGGAATTAACTACCTAGCAGGTGGGAGACTTAGAAAATTAAGGCCAGACAAGGCTTGAGCTACTATCGAGATGTTAGACCAATATGAAGATAAAGGGTGGAACGATGCCTTCATCCCAGATGAAATGAGCCTTAATTATGAAAATCTCGACATCGAGCAATTACTAGGAATCATGGAGCGTAAAGTCAATACACTTATGAAGGACGTAATCTTGTTAATGGGAAGAAGCGAAAGTGTATTCCGGATGACAACCAACAAAATGTATCGACCACCATCTGAGCCATCATGTCAAGAAGAATTTAAGCACATTGTGATGAACTTCATCCTCGATAAGGAATAAAGAGTTAAGCAGCTCAAAGAATATATGAGAGTGATTATCAATGATTTTATGCAACTCTCTTCGGAAGTCACAAGGAGGTTAAAAGATAAAATAAGAGAGGAAGGGAGCAGAATGAGAAAAATCAAGAACATTACAAAATACCTAGACGAAGAGGTCCCGAGACCTCTAACCGAGCATAAATTCTCAGAAAATCCTATGAAAAATACGTTCCAAACAGACAAGATTACTGACCTACACCAAATCCATGAAGAAATATTATTTACAGATGGTAGAGACAACGTCGCAGGCATAAAGCGACGCCGTCATGATCTATCCAGTGATGGCGTCAGAGATCTAGTGATGGTGTCAGGACGTGGCTGACTTAAAGAGGATCTAGAATCATCCACGTAGCGACGGCGTCATGACTTCAACACGACGCCATCGCAATGATATCTCTATATATACAAAACCGATTTTAGGGGTTTAAGTGTGTAACTTTATATAACTTTAGGGAGACAAACCCTAGTCTTTGTAGTAGCTTTAAAGGTCATTTTTAGGGACTCAAAACCCTAATGTAACTACCTTTAATCCATGTTTTAATTAAGTAAGAGTGTTATTCATTAATCATTCAATATGTCTATATGTTGTGTGATTAATCTATGTTCTTGCTTTATCCTTAACATGCTAGGCTAAACCCTCCTTTGTATTTTCTTATGATTGCATGAAAGTAGGATTATAGATCATATTACTGTTTTCTTGTGATGGAGTGTGTAGTTAGGCTTTTTAGAAATCCAGTTTTGTCCGTTCGTTGTAGACACATCTAGGGGAAACGCGAGTGCGTAGAAAGGTACATCGGGGTAACAGTTCTTAATTAACTACTTACCCCTCACCTTATATGGTTGATCAATTAGGGGCCTTGTAATAGTCTTCATACTACCTAACTTGTGCGTTGCCTTAACGGAATATTAAATAGATGGCAGGTTCGTGTAATGCATTGATGACCTAGGAAATACTTACACAAATCATCACAAGTGTGACAAGGCAACATGATTAGGAGAAGTAATCTGATAAGTAATGCATGATTAAGTAAATACATTTAATTATCATAAAGTTATCACCAGTAGATTAGATATTTGTTTAGTTAATAGTTAAAAAACCAACCTCTCAAACCATATATTTATATGCTTTCTTATAAATATAAAAACACAAAAATAATCTTCTTTCAACCCCTATAATTTTGTTGGACCGTGATCAAGCCTTCCCAACCTATTCCCCTGGAGAACGATAACAACCCCCAAGTCTTTCCTATACTACTACTACAACGGTTAGGTGCTCTGCCCAGGGAGTTGTAAAACTTCTTGTAGAAGTCCTACGACGACCGCATCAAGTTTTTGGTGTCGCTGCGTGGGGAATAGTTAGGTTTTGATCATAGTTTAACTTAGTTCTACTCGCTTGAATCCTTTCAAGTGAGACTTTAATTCCGTATATTAGCTTTCTCGTAGTCTATCTTTTCTTTGTGTGTTTGTTTGTAATTTTCATTGACTATTCCATTCTTCATTATGGAGAACGCGAATCCACCACCAACCAGTAATCGTCTTGTCCTACCACCTGCGCTGCGCGCATAAGCCATCCAAGAGCTCCACGAGCTACAAAGAATTTCAGCCTTTGTTGACTCTCGCTTAGAGAGTATTGAACAATTTCTTAATAACTTCACCAACCAACCTAATTAGACTAATATGAATGACCTTGAGTCCGATGATGAATCAGTTGACACACCCCTTGTTTCTCCCTTTCCTCATTCAGACAATGATTTGGATGACGTTTAAGTGCTTAATGAATTGATTTAGTACAAAAATGTTGAAAAGCTACGCCGAGATAAGGCAATTAATAGTTTTGATGGGGATGACTTGGCATTCCCATGTATGATTGGATTTAGGAAGTCTGTCGCTTACTTTGACCCCTTCTTACTAATGAACATTATTACGCGTAAAGCCTACAACACTATAATGGTAGAAGGATTAGAAAGTACAGGGAAAAACTTAGTTGCTGTTGTTAGGGATGTGTACGTGTTTATAGGCAGCTTCACCTACATCAGGGATTTTGTGGTATTGGAAGACATAGGGGAATTTATTCAGATAAATAAGGTTGAAGTTGTAATGGGTAAACCCTTTAGGAAAATCACTAAACTCAGATATGATTGCGCCAAGGGATTAATGTCTTTCAATAGGATTTTTGATAATTACACGTTTCAATTGCCACGCACCATACCTAGGTTTAAACATTGGGGGCACGTATCATGGAGTAAGATCTCACCCATCCTTGTGCTAAATCAAAGAGATCTAACTAACGGGTTCAAGAATGCATACGAAAAGAACAAATTTATGTACAAGAACTGTTTGAACCTAGGTCCCGAATACCAAGTGGATGAAAGTATGAAAGAATGGCTCATTCATGGACATGTGAGCATTCATGAAGTCACGTAAGGACGTGTGACTTCGAGTCTAGCTACAAGACTCGTAAATAAAGATAAGCGCTTTTTGGGAGGCAACCCAATATTTACTTTTCCCGTATATTAGGAGTGTCTTGTGTTTTAATTCTTTATTGTTTGTTTTATTATGCTTGAGTTATTTTGTAATCATGCTTTGTTTGTTTATAACTTCGTCTTATTTGCAATCAAAGGTATTTTGCAACAAAATAAGTCTAGGGGAAATATCCGGTTTTTAGAACCAAATTCAAACATTTAAAATAAATTGTTTAGATTAATCCGCGTCAGTTTCGAGTCATATGATTGTAACGATTAATTTCAGGTTTTTATGCAGTACTTTTTTCAGATTTAACTAATAAAATTGCGTGCAGGAAATTTTCATTAAAAACGAAGAGGAATTTACCTGGAGACGGCGTCGGGATAAAACCCGACGGCGTCGCGTCTCCAGCAATGTGAAAATTCGAAAATCTTTAAGTGTTTTTGAAAAATAAAATGTGCAATATTTAAGATTTGCAATTCTTTTGTAAACCTGCATAAACCTATAATTATATCATTACTCTCATCCTTTCTTTACTGCTTTCATAGAGTCGAAACCCTAAACTCTTATTGTATTTATATCTATCCCATGGATTTTACGTTTGGTATAGTTGTCTTTGTCTTTGATTTGCAGGTGATCATTTGGTCAATAAGAAGCTTGGTGATCTAGGATGTTTTCATTAGATCGGACTCTTGGAGGCGTTTTAACCACCTTATCGGCATGTTTCTTCTCCATTATTGAGCATAACTTGGGAGTACTAGTTTTTTTTCTCTTGTTTGCTTTTCCCTTTATTCGTTTTTAAGGGTTCTTCTTTAGGTTTGTGGGGGGTTAATGGGTGTCAACTTAATGTGTAGATGGGGATTTTCTTTTATGTATTAATTTTATTATTTTTTTTTTGTCTTTTTTATTTTTTTTTTACTTTTTTCTGTTTTTGTGTGTTATTTTTTTTTTTTTTTTTGTTTTTTTTTTTTTTCTTATTTCTTGGTCTTTTTTGTTTTGGTTTTATTTATTTTTTTATTTTTATTTTCATCATATTTTTTGTTACATTTTCCTGTTTGTATTAGTTGTTAATGTTTTTTTTTTATGTTCTTTTTATTTTTTTTTTTTTTTTTTTGTTTTTTTTTTTTTTATTTTTTTTTTTTTGTTTTTTTTTTTTTTTTTTATTTGTTTTTTTAATTCTTAAAGTTTGTTTTTTTTTTTTTCTTTTTTGTTTTTGCGTTTTGTTTTTTTTTTTGTTTTTTTTTTTTATGTTCATTTTCTGTTTGTTGATTTTTGGTTGTTATTAGTATTTGTTGTTTGTTGTTGTGTTTTTTTTTCTTTATTTTTTATTTTTCCTTTTTTTTGAAGTTTTTCTTTTCTTTTTCTTATTTTCATTTTTTTTTTGGTTTTATTGTTTTTCTTGTGGTAATTATTGTTTTATTTTTTTTTTTTTTTTTTTATTTGGTTTTTTTGTATTTTTTTTTCGTTGTTTTCTTACTTTTTTTCTTGGTTTTGATTGGTGATTTTCTTTTTTTTTTTTTTGCTTTAATTTTTTTTATACGCGCTAGTTTTTTTTTTAATATTTGTTTTTCTTTGTTTTGGTTATTTTTTTTTTTTGTTTTGATTGTTTTATTATCCTAATATTTTTTTTGTTAGTCTATTTTTTTTTTTTTTTTTTTTTATGTGTCAATTTTTTTTTTTTTTTTTTTTTTTATTTTTTTTTTTTGTTTTTCGGTTTTGGTTCTTTTATTGTTATTTAATTTTTTTTTTTTTTTTTTTTTTTTTTTTTTGTAATTTTTTTTTTGTTTTTATGATCTAATTTGTATTTTTTTATCTTTTTTTTTTTCTTTTCTTTTTTTTTGTATTCTATTATATTGTTTATTTTGTTTTTGGTGTTTTTTATTTTTGTTTTTTTGTTTTTAGTTTTTTTTTTTTTATCGTTTTTTTGTTTTATAATTTTTAATTTTTGTTTTTCAGTTTTTTTTATTTTTTTTATTTTGTTTTTTTGTGTTTTTCTTTTTTTTATTTTGTTGTTTGTGGTTATGTTCTGGAGTATTGTTCTTTTTTTATATTTGTTGTTTTGTTTTTTACTTTTCTTTGTTTTTTTTTTCTAGTTTTTTTTTTTGTTCTTTTTTAATTTTTTTATGCTTCTTTTTTGCATTTGTTTTTTTTTTTTTTTTTTTGTTTTTCTTTTTTTTTTTTTTATTTTTAGTGGTTTTGTTTGTTTTTTTTTTTTTTTATGGTTTTTTTTTTTTTTTTTTTAATATTATTTTTTTTTTCTTTGTGTTTTGTATTTTTTTTTTGTTGGTGTGTTTTTTTTTTTTTTTTAGTTTGGGTGTTTCTTTTTTTTTTTTTTTTTTTTTATTTTATTTGTCAGTTATATTTTTTTTTTTTATTTTGTTATTTGATTTTTTTTGTTTAGTTTGTCTTTCATTGTATATTTATAATTCTTTGTCTGTTGTGTTTTGTATTTTGTTGTGCTTTTTGTTGCTGCTTTGTCTGTTCTTTTTAATTTATCTTTTTGTTTTTTTTTTATTTTTGTTTTTTTTTGTTTTTTTTTTTTGTTAGCGATTCTATTTTTTTTTTTCGTTTATTTAGTCTTTTCTTTAATTTTTTTTTTTTTTTCATTTTTTTGTTTGTATTGTTTTTTTTGTTTTTTTTTTATTTTTTTTTTTATTTATGTTATTTTTTGTTTCTTTGTTCTATTCGTTTTTTTCTTTTCTTTTATTTTTTTTTTTTTTGTATCTTTTTGTTCTATTTTGATTTGTTGTTTGTTATAGGTGTGTTTTATTTTTTTTATTTGTTCTTTTTTTCTCCGTACTTTTTTTTTTTTTGTTTATCGTATTTGGTTTTTTTTTTTGTAAGTTTTGTTTTGGTTAGGTTTTATTTTTTTCTTTTTTTTTATTCTTGTTTTTTTGGTTTTTTGTTTTTTAGTTTGTTTTTTTAGTTTTTGTTTTTTTTTTTGCTTTTTTTTTGTGTTATTTTGTTTAGTTTTGTTTTTTTTTTCTTTTTTTTTTGTTTTTTTTTTGTTTTTTATTTTTTTTTATGTTGATCGTTTTCTTTATTTTTTTTTTTTTTTTTCTGTTGTTTTTTTTTTTTTTTTTCTTAATTTTTTTTTTTTTTTTTTTTTTTTTTTCTTTTTTTTTTTTTTTTTGGTTTTTTATTTTCTGTGTTTCTTTTGTTTTCTTTTTTTTTTTGTTTTTTCTTTATTTTTTTTTTGATTATCTTTTATTTTTATGTTTTTATTTTTTTTTTTTTTAGAAATTTTTTGTTTTGTTTTTAAGTATTTTTTTTTACTTTCTGGGTCCGCTGACTTTTTATTTGTCTTTTTTTTTTTATTTTGTTTAATTTTTTTTTTTATTTTTTTTTTTTTTTTATATTTTTCTTATTTGTTATTTTTGTTTTTTTTTTTTTTTTTTTTATTTTTTATTTTATTTTTGGTTTTGGGTTTCTTTGTGGTCATTCGTTTTTTTTTTTGTTTATCTTTTTTTGTTCTTTTGTGGATAATTTTTTTTTTTAGGATTTTTTTTCTCTTTTTTGTCTTTTTTTATTTTGTTTTTTTTTTGTTTTTTTTGCGGTTATGTTTTTTTTGTTTTTTTTTTTTTTTTTTTTTTTATTTTTTTTTTATTACTTTTTTTTTTATTTTTTTTTTTTTTTTTTATTTTTTTTTTTTTTTTTTTTTTTTTTTTTTTTTTTTTTTTTTGTTATTTGTTTTGTTTTTGTTTCTTTTTATTGTGTTTTTTTTTGTTTTTTTTTTTTTTTTTTGGTTTTTTTTTTTTGTTTTTTTTTTTTGGTTTGTTTATTTTTATTTTTTTTTTTTTTTATTTTTTTATTTTTTTTTTTTGAGTTTTTTTTTATTTTTTGTTGTTTTTTTATTGTTTTTTATTTTTTTTTTATTTTTTTTTTTTTTTTTTTTTTTTATTTTTTTTTTGTTTTTATTTCTAAAGTGTTAGTGGTTTTTTTTTTTCTTGTTTTTTTTTGTCATTTTTTTACTTCGTTGGTTTTTGTTATTTTTTTTTGTCTTTACTTTATTTGTTGATTATATTTTATTTTTTTTCGTTTTTGTTTTCTATTGTGTTTTGTGCTTGTTTGTTGTTTTTTTTATTTGTTTTTTTTTTTTTTAAGGTTGTTTTTTTTTTTTTGGTTTATTTATATTTTTTCTTTTTCTTTTTTTTGTTGTTTTTGAGTTTTGGTTTGTTTTTGTATTTTTTATTTTTCTTTCGTTTTTTTTTTTTTTGGGGTGTGGGGGTTTTTTGGTTTTGTTTTTTGCTTTTTTTTTTTTTGTGTTTTTTTTTTTTTTTTTTTTATTTTTGTTTGTTTTTTTTTTTGTTTTTTTTTATTTTTTGTTTTTTTTTTGTTATTATGTGTTTGTTTTTTTTTATTGGTTTCTTTGTGTGTTCGTTTTTTTTGAATTGGTTTTTTTTTTTTTTTTTTTTTTTTTATTATTTTTTTTGTTTTTTTGTTTTGTTGTTTTTTGGCTTTTTTTTATGTTTTTGGTCTATATTTTTTTTTTGGTTTTTTTTATTTTGTGGGTTTTTTTGTTTTTGTGTTTTTTTTTTTTTATTTTGTTTTTTGTTTTTTTGGTTTTTTTTTTGTTTGTGTTTTTGTTTGTTTGTTTTTTTATTATTATTTTTTGAAACTCAAAATATATTTTTTTTTAAAAATAACCCTCAGCGCTAATTCAGCGGTTAGTTCCCCGAGCCTCCTCACAAAACCTCAAAAACAAAAAAAAAAAAACAAAAAATAAAGCAAAATATCAGAAAAATAAGTCTTCACAACCTTTTATTTTTTTTTTTTTTTTTCATGTTCGTTTTTTATTTGTGTTCCTTTTTTTTACTTTTTCTGTTCCTTGTATCTTTTTTATATGTTTGTCCGGCGTGGTAGGATGGCGGTTGTGGGGGGGGTGGGTGTGAAGGTGGGTGGGAGGGCTGGGAAGCGGTTTGATCGGGGTGGGGGGGGCGTATTAGGGGGGGGGGTGGGGGGTTGGGGGGCGTTGGTGGAGTGGGGGGGGTGTGAGGGGTAAGAGTGGGGGGATTGGGGGAGAGAGGGGGTGGGGCGAGGGGGTGGGATGCTCGGTGGGGCTAGGCGTGAAGGTGGGTGTTAGGATACAGTTATGAGTTGTGTTGAGGGGGTGGTGGGGGCCGGGGGGGAGCGGGGGGGGTGAGGCGTGTGACGCGGGGGGAGGGGGTGGGGCGGGAGTGGCTGGGGTCGGTTGGTAGGGGGGATTAGCATGTGGGTGTTAGGGGTTAGGGGGACGTGTGTTTGCTGGAGGGACGCTGCTGTGGTTTGCTGTTTGGATTCTGCTGTTGTTGCTTTTTTATTTTTTTTGTTTTTGTTTTAATGTTTTTGTGGTTTTTTTTTTTATTGTCATTTTTTGTTTTAATTTTTTTTTTTGTTGTTTTTTTTTATTGTTGTTTGGTTTTTTTCTCTGTATTTTTTTTTTTTTTATTTTGTTTTTTTTTTTTTTTTTTTTTGGTTTTTTTATTTTTTTTTTTTTTTTTTTCTTAGTTGTTATTGTTTTGTAATTTGTTTTTTTTATTATTTTTTTATTTTGTTTGTTTTTTGTTTTTTTTATGTTTTATGTGATTCTTTTTTTTTGTTGTTTATTCTTTTATTTTTTGTTATTTTTTTTTTTTTTTTAATTCTTTCAGTTGTTGTCTTTTTCTTATCTTTTTTTTTTATAGTATTTCTGTTTTTATTTCTTTTTGTATGTCGTTTTTATTCTTCTTTTTGTTTCTTTTTGTTTTTTTTTTTTTATATTATTTTTTTTTTTTTTTATTTTTTTTTATTTCTGTTTTTGTTTCCTTGTTCTTTTTAGGATTTGATTTTTTTGGCTTTTTGTTTCGTGTTAATCTTTTTTGTTTTTGTTCTGTAATTGTCATTATTATTTATTTTTTTTCTGTGTTTTGGTTTTTTACTTTTGGTTTTGTTTATATGTCTTTTTTTATTTTGTTTTTTCTACTTTTGTGTGTCTTTTGTATCACTTTTTATTTGTTTTTTGTTACTTTATTTGATTTTTGTTGGTGGAGTTTTGTCCTTGTCTTTTTTTTTTTTTAATTTTGATTTTTTTTCGTTAGTATTTTTTTTATTTATTGGTTTTGGAAGTTCTTTTTTTTTCTTTTGTTTTTTAATGATGTGTTTATTGTATTTAGTTTTTTTTTTTTTTTTGTTTTTTTTTTATTTTGTTTTTAGTATTTATTATTTTTTTTATGTCTTATTGTATTTTTCTTTTTTTTTTCTTCTTTTTTTTTTTTATTTTGGTTTTTTTTTTTTATTTTGTTTTTTTTTCCGTTTTTTTAGATTTCTTTTTTATTAGTCTTTTTTTTGTTTTTTTTTTTTTTTTATCTTTTTTTCTATTTTTCTTTGTTTTGATTTTATTTTTTTTTTTTTTATTTGTTTTTGTTTTTTTTATTTCTATTTTTAGTTATGTTTTTTTTCGTTGTTTGGGTTTTTTTTTATGGTGGTTGTTTTGTTTATTTTTTTTTTTTTTTTTGTTTTTTTCTTTTTTCTTTTTTTGTGTTTTTTTTTGTTTTTGTTATTTTTTTTTTTTGTTTTTTGTTTTTTGGTTTTTTGTATATTTTTTTGTTTCTTTTATTTTTTGTGTTTTGGTTTTTTGTTATTTGTATTCTTTTTTCTATGTTCTTGCTATTTGTTTTTTTTTAATTTTTTTTTGTTTTTGTTTTTTTTTTTTTTGTTGGTTATTCTTTTTTTTTTTTATTTTTCTTTTTGCTTTTTTTTTTTTTTTTGGTTATTTTTATTTTATTTTTGTTTTTATTTGTGTTTCTCTTTTTGTTTTTTTTTGTTTTATTGAAGTTATGTTTGTCTTTTCTTTGTTTAAGTCGTTTTTTTTTTTGTTTTGTTTTTTTTTTGTATTTGTTTGGTTCGTTTTGTTTTTTTTTTTTTTTGTCATATTGTTTTTTTTATTTTTTTTTTTTTATTTTTGTATTCTTTTCTTTTGTTAATTTTTGTTGGTGTTTAGTTGTTGTTTTTTTTATGGTTAATATTTCATTTTTTTGTTTGTGTTTTATTTGTTTATTTATTATTTTTTTTTATGTCTTTTTTCTTTTAGTTTTTATTTTTTGTTTTTGATATTTTTTTTTATACTTTCAGTTTCTTTTTCTTTTTTCTTGTTGTGTTCTTTGTTTTTTTTTCTTTTTATTTTCTATGTTCTTTTATTTTTTGTCTTGTATTTGTGGAGTATATTTAATATTATGCTGTGTTGTTTTTTTGTGCTTTATTTTTTTTGTTTTTATTTTTTTTTTTTTATTTGTTTTGTGTTTTTTCTTTTCAGGTTTGTTTTTTTAGGGGGGGTAGTCGGTGTTTTTTTTCTTTTTTTTTTTTGATTCGATTTGTTTTGAGTATGGGTTTTTTGTTTTCGGTTTGTTTTTCTTTTTTTTTTTTTTTCTTTTTTTTTTTTTCTTTTTTTTTTTTTTATTTTTTTTTTATTTTTTTTTTTTTTTTTTTTGTTTTTTTTTTAGTTTGTCTTAGTTAGGTTTATTTTTTTTTTTTTTTTTTTTTTTATTATTTGTTTCTTTTTTTCTTTTTCTGTTTTATATTTTATTTTTTATTTCTTTTTTTATTTTTTTTTGTTTTTTTTTTTTTTTTTTTTTTTTTTTTTTTTTTTTTTTTTTTTATTTTTCTTTTTTTTTTTGTTCTTTGGGGTTTTTGTTTTTTTTTTTTTCTTGTGTTTTCATTTGTTTTGTTTTTTCTTTTGTTTTTCGGTTTTTTTTTTTTTTATTTTTTTATTGTCTTGTTTTGTTTTTTTTTTTTTTTTTGTTGTATATAATTTTCCACCCCTTTAGCATTTTTGATGTTTGTTTTTTTTTTTTTTCTTGCTTTTTTCTATTTTTTTTTTTATCGGGGATTTTTATTTTCTTTTTTTTTGTTTATATTGTTTTTTTTTTTTTTTTTTTTTATTTTATTTTTTTTTTTTTATTTTTTTTTTTTCTCTTTTTATTTTTTTTTTATTTCTTTTTTCTTTATTTTTAATTGGTGTTTTCTTGTTTTGTTTTTTATGTTTCGTTTTTTTATTCTTTTTTTTTGTGCTTTTTTTTTTTTTATCCTTATTTTCATTTTTCATTTTTTTTTTTTGTTTGTTCTTTTTCTTTTCATTATTTTCTTTTTTTATTTTTTGTTTTTTTATTTCTTGTTATTTATTTCTTTTTTTTATTATTTTTTTTATATTTTATTTTTTTTCGTTTCTTTTTGGTTTTCTTTTTTTTTTTTTTTTTTTTTTATTGTTATTTTTTTTTTTTTTTATTTTTTTTTTAAATTTTTGCTTTTTCTACTTTTTTGTTTTTTTTTTATTATCTTTGTTTTTGGTTTTTTCTGATTGTTTTAATTTTTCTGTTTTACGGTTATTGTTTTTGTAGGTTTTTGATTTTGGTTTTTTCGCCGTTTTTTTTAGTAAGTCTTATTTTTTTGTATCTGTTTTTTCTTTTGTTTGACCCTCTGTTTTATTTTTTATTTTTCATTTTTTGTTTGGTATTTTTTTTTTTTTTTACGTGTTTTTATCTTATGTTATATTTATTACTGTTTTTCTTTTGTTTTTTTATTTTTTTTTGGTTTTATTTTATTTATAATTGTTTGTCTTTTGGTTTTTTTTTTTTTTTTTTTTTTTTCTTTTTTTTACTTGGTTTCGTTTTTCTTCTATATTTTTTTTTTTTTTTTTTTATTTGTGTATGTTTTTTACTCTTATTTTTTTTTTCTTTTTCTATTTTTATTTGTTATTTTTTTTTTTTTCTAGTTTTCTTTTTTTTGGTTTTTGATTTTTTTTTATTCTTTTGTTTTCTTGTTGTCTTTTTTTTTTCTCTGTTTTTTTATGATTAATTTCTTTTTTCTTATTTTTGTTTTTTTTTATTATATTTTGTTTTTGTCTTTTTTGTTTTTTTTTTTGTTTATTTTTTTTTTTTGTTATTCTTTTTTCTTTTTTTTTTTGTTGTTTCTGCTTTTTTTTTTTTTTTTTTTTTTTTTTTTGTTTTATTCTTTTTATTGAAAATTTATATATTTGTTTCTTTTTTTTGTTTTCTTTTTATTTTTTCTTTTGGTTTTTTTTTTTTTTTGTTTTTGTTATTCTAAGTTTTTTTTTATATTATTTTTTTTATTTGGTTCTGTAATATTTTTTCACCTATTTTTATTCTTTTCTTTTGTCTATTACTTGTCTTTTTGTTTTTTATTTTTTTGTGTATTTAATTTTTATTTTTTTTTATTTTTTTTTTTTGTTTATTTTTTTTTGTTTTGGTTTTTTTTATTTTGTTTGTATTGTCCTGTTTTTTTACTTTTTATTTTAGTTTTGTTTGTTGGGTTTCTGTGTTTTTTGTTTTTTGTTTTATTTCTTTTTT